>OMKL01072117.1:0-13003 GCA_900302295.1 Parasudis fraserbrunneri | reverse complement strand
ACTCTCAACTCCCCATGATCTCTCTCTCTCTGCCAATGCCTGTTTGGCTTACTCTGTGACTAGACATTTATAGCACACACAGCATGTTAGACACACACACACACACACACACACACACACACTCACACTCACATACACACCGTTCTCCGACCCCCGCTCTTGTAATTATTGTTCCGGCCACCACGCGGTCATGGTTTTATCTTCTTTCTGCTTTCACTGTGCAATCTCCAGTTATGTAAATTGTGTATTTAAAAAGGCACCCTGAACGCAGAGAAGACCTCAAGCATGGAAGTTGAAAAAAGAATGGGATTTGTTTTCTGAAGGCCAAATCTCTCTTATGTTGAGCGGACCAATTGAACGTGACAAGGTTTTTTGCCTTTGTGCTTAAACCAATACACTACAAGCAAGCCCAACTGACTTAAACTGGCTTGCCTTTCTTCAGATCCATAGAGACTTTTGAGCTTTCTGCACTTATAACCGGGAGCGTGGACTCCTTTTTTGTATTTGTGAGCCAAGAGCGTGAGAGAGGTATAAAAAGACTAATTAATCTCGAAGCAAGACGACAATCATGTCCTAGTCTCAGGAGCTTTGCCTGGGAAAGAGAAAGGACGAGAAGAAAGAGAGAGAGAGAGAGAGAGAGAGAGCAAAAATGAGGTGAACTTGGAGTAAAAGACGGACACTGGAGGGTTTTGAGTGAAGGACAAACTCTCCAGACTTTCTCTGCTCGATTTGTATTTTTTTCACGTCGTCTTTCCCACACCCCCAGACAAAGTCCTCGACCCCTGCCACATTCATTTGTTGTGACGGTTTGAATTAAGAAATTTGTATTTGTTCTTTTTCTATGTCTTACGAACTACAGCAGTGTTCAAATGGTGATCAGTGGCTTTATGGCACCCCTCTGTGAATAAGAATGTGAGGGCAAGCACTTACATTCCTCGCTTTTCTCTACACAGTATCCTTCAAACACACCTTGACATACAATAGATTACAAGTGCACTCTGGACTATATTTATTACAGTCACAGCGCATAAAAAAGGTTTGGCTGTTTTGGTTCAATCCATTTAGACACGTATTCCTCTCCCAATAAAACTGTTATTAGCATTCAACTCTCACAAGCAGACCAGTAACTACACACTTCATTACAAATTGAAGCTGACATGAAGGCATTAGGCACAGAGAATGTAGGTGTACCCTCGCTGTCACGACCGCTGTGGATGTCTCAATAAGTGCATTATATTTTATGTGTTTGGTGAGGATGGTAGCTTGCACTGCCGAGCTGGAGCCCCCCCCCCACTCACATTATCCTGAACGCCAACTGATCCTGGACTGTGGTGTGTCTCTGAGGGGGGCAGAGCTGCATCATCATCATCATCATCAGGACACGCCCCTAGTTCCCCAAATCCCCATCCAAACTGACCGATTCCCAGAAACTGGCCTGGGGCTACTGTGGACAGATTCAGAGGAACGGAAGATCACTGTAAAACACACACACACACACACACACACATAATAAACACACACACACTGGCTGATGGATGACCGTCCTCTTGACAAACCAATGGCTCCAGTCAGGAAGCAGCAGTGAACCAGTCAGAGGTACAGTATTATTTGCCATTGATTACATGTCACACAGATAGATTTAACCAAATGACCAACAAATTATTAACCCGTAGAGAAGCGAAATCCAAAATGAGATAACTCATGTAAAGAGATCTGTTCCTACCTAATTGAGAATAGGGGCCCGTTTCTCATATTTTTCTCAAATTCAACTCAGGAGAAACATAACTATGTACATATTGGTCTCACTCTGAGCAACCTATGAGATCTTCAAATTCTCTCAAGTATCGTTTAGCTCTGTGTGTCTGTATGAATGAGAATATGAGATTGAAGTAAGAGCTCAAAGAAACCTCAGTGTGCTTGTTTTGTCTCCTAGAATTTTAGGAGCCATATGAGATCATATTTAGAGAGCAATGGCTTCTCAAATGATCCACAAATGGTCTCAAACATGGATCGTTGTTGCTTCTTAAGGGGCATTTAGGAGCAGTAACTCAGATATCAGTGAGCACAAAGTGATACCTAAATGAGAAGCTCCTACCTGTCTTTCCTGAGATCGAAAAGAGCTCCCAACAAGCAACGACAAAATGTTCCTATGAGAAGACCTAACCTTTAGTCATTCAGTAAAGGTTTGATCTGTTGATGGAAAGATTTGACCTTTATCGGCCCACTGTAAATTGGAATATAGATCTGTTTTCACTTCAGTGTTTACAAACATTACCAAGGTAAACAAACATTTTACAGGAACAAAATACAGCAAATACAATTAAAAACTCAAAGTCACCTGTTGTCTTGTGTCAGTCCTCGTATCAAGAGCTCGGTCAATCAATTATTTTGAAGAGTTGAACACATGTCTCCATTCCTATTTTCTATTTTAGGTGGTGGGGCAACCCCCATTCGTTCACATTTTGCATTTTCACTGAAAGAGTGGTTGCTAGTCAGTAGTCATTACTGGAAAATGATCAGGAAATCACTGGCATCACAGTCACAATATGCTTTGATCTTTAATAAGCTCTAGATTTAAAGAGGCCCTTCTCCATGATTGCACTCATTTGCAGAAGGACAATAATGTGGAAAACATTATATTTTTTCTTTACTTGAGGGCAGCTATAAATAGAGGCCTTGCACGAAATGTTTATGTAGTTCTCTGTCTTAAACCATGGCTGCCTGTAGCGTAGCAACCATTGTTTAGTATATGGCAATGGAAGAGACAACGGTTACTATGTGTATGTGTTGATATATGAGAATTCTATCAACGAAAACATAATATTTTGGTGTCTTATTACTGGATCTTGTAAACAGGTCCCAGTAACAGTAATATCAAGCATTTCCAGTGTTTTACCTACCCTACCACTGCACAGAAATTAGGTATTTTCTTTCGAAAGTGGTTACCAACGGTTACAGGCAGCCATAGTGGAAGAAAGAGAGCTACAAACATTCCGTGCAAGGCCTCTATTGCTCCTCCAGAAATGTTGGACCATCACTAACCTGTCCCTCTTCCTCCTCCTGTGCTTTTTGTCTAACAGGGGTGTCTTTTGTCTGCCAAGGACCAGAGGACCACACAAAGAGGGCGTGGGGAGAAGGAAAATATATCTTTTTTCTTTGTCCCACCGTGTAGAGAGACAGCTGAAGGGGATGTAGAATATAGAGATGATCCTGAGGTTGAAGAGGTACTAAACTCAGCCATCAACACTCCATACTTGTGTTGCATGATTCCCTGCAAGTGAGCTGTACGTCTCTGACATGATCATCATTGTAGAAGTGCATCATGTTTCAACTTTCACAGACACTAACTTTCTCGAACATTAACGTTCTCTTTGAAAAGAATATGTCCGGTTTATGGTTCAACAGTTGTAAAGGACTCAATGGCTACATCTTAACATGTTTAATTTTGCTGTGCCTCTTCACCTTTCGGATAAGCCAAAGTAGACTGCAGTTGCTTTTTCTTTTAAGATTCTTTATTTAATTTTATTTGATTGCAGTTCGATATTTAAGTCTCAACAGTCCGTCCACTTGGCAGAACTGAGCTGACGTCTGCAACTTTTCTGCATATTTTCACTTCAGCTTAATTTCCCCTCGAGAGCATCAAAGGGAAAAAAGAAAAGAAAAAAAGAAAAAAGCTTGAGGCGGGTGGACTTCCTGTTTACATGTCAGTAGCAATCTACTGGAGCATATCCCTGATTCCCTAGCATTATGAAAGGCTGCATAAATTACCAAAACTTTGAACTTTAGACAACCAAGCAGCCTCCATAAAACCAAATAAGTGTCCCATGATTCAAAGCAGATCAGAGATTGAATGTGTCCACTTCAAAGTATAATTTGTTTTATTACTGCTCTAGTGTCCCTGAAACCTCCCTGGAGGCAACATTACAAAACACTGCATCTGTTTAGATTGGTACTGTGATGATACGTCTTAAGACATTTTCTTTTTACAATTATGCCTTTTCTTTTGATGTTACTTCTTACAAAAAAAAAAGACAGGAAAAAAAAAACATTTCCAAAGGGATGCAGGTCTCAAGCTTAAAAAAAATCTGCACGGTTATTACACAATTGTTTGCTCTCTCCCAAAATGCTTTAAGTTCTGCTATTTTACTGTTTAATTTGTATTATTCTATTATTACCCTTATTTTTGCTCCATTTTTTTTTTGCTCGTCTGTTTTTTATTTTTTTTTTGTCTGTTTTTAAAGGATGTTAAGTAACTTATTTCGCTTGTACAAACATGTTGATATTTATTATCATTGTACATATGTCCTTATTTTTTATATGTGTATATATTCATGAATAAAAGTAGAGATCTACTTGGACTGTGTGAGTGTGTTTGCTTGAGCATGTAGGTCAAATAGTTGTCGGTGTACTAGATATTATTAATCAATTGTTAGAGATAAAACATGAATAAATATAATATATATGAGTAGGATTTTCACCCAAATTGTGATATTATTCTAAGTAAAGGTGTGCACATGTCATGAAGCGTCCATTAAAGGAACAAAAATACAATTGATTTATTATGTCCATAATCTCATACATATCCCCAAACTATAAACTGTCTTGCACAAATTAATTTGTTTTGAGTTATTGAAGTTATTACTTCCAGGAATAATATACATCATAATGACATCACACATCTTAACTCAATACATGTGAGATTATGAGCATAATTAAGAAGATTACATTTTTTGGTGGAGTGTTCCTTTAAGTTTTCCCCCCTTTCCACATTGCAACATTGCAAATCAAAAGCAAAAAGCCCCCATAGACACATCTTGATACATAACCAGTACATGTCAGTGTAGGGTTACTATACTGTTCTTACCAAAATGTCTGGCGCTCTTCCTTCCCCCCTGCTCGTGTTACACTGTCAAGGCTTCATTGACTTGCATGGACAGCGTGTGGTTTCACTACGGGGGCCACGTGCTTCATGCAGTAGGCAGTGCCAGCTGTGGATGATAAGGAGTCAGTGTTGCATCTCAATGTACTCAGCTGGGCCACAGTTACTCAGCTAGCCGTCCCTGCCTGCTCATCACAGAGAGAGCATGTGTGTGTGTGTGTGTGTGTGTGTGTGTGCGTGCGCGCGTGTGTGTGTGTGCGTCGCGTGCGTGCATGTGTGTGTGTGTGCGTGCGTGCATACGAACCACTCCGGTATGAACATGGAAGAAAGAGAAACAGGAAAGGGTTTATCTTGAGATGCACATGAGGATAAAAACAAAGAGAAACAGATAGCGAGAACATGGAAGCACATCCAATGTAATGTCTCTCCGCCTCTGTGGTTGAAACCCCATCCTTGTTATACATTTCAAACAATCTGTATCACCCAATATAACCTCCCACTAGGCAGGTAAACATGCTTTGTGGGCCGATAGCAACCTGTCTGGCAGACAGATTGAGAGTTTGAAGGTAATTATCAGGTCAGCTGTGAACAGACAGAAAGAAGATGCAGTCGAGCTCCAGCTGTGTTTGTTTGTATGAGTTCTGGCAGCAGATGGATCTCTGTAACAGAAGAGGGACTAATTTATATACTTTCAATCCTGTGCCTCTCTTAAGTATGTTTTTTGAAAAACCTTACCCAGAACATTAGTGATTTATTCATTTTCATTACTTATTCCTTACATGCATCTGGGGAAGGGCCTACCTACTAAATAAACCAACTAGTGTCACTTATTATCAATTCAATTAAATTTAATAGTATCGTGAAGAGAGGATTCCATCTGACCTATTTATCTATCTGGTCTTTGAAGGTAAGGCTAAGTAGAGAACCCCAATGATTTGATTTATTTTTCCAGGTGGGAATAGCGGGGTGCTAAGAGCATGCTGAGAGAGCTTATTCCAGGTTCGTTGGTCCACAGCTGTAATATGTAACATTACATGTGAGCGTTGCAGCCGGGGGACCAGCTAATTCCAGGTCAACTTTGCATCAGTTGATTTTTAATGGCGGTTGGCATCCAAAGTGTTAGGCTACATTACCACTAACTGCTGGATTAAAATAAAACTTGTGCAATCGAATCAACAAAATAAATAAATAAATAATAATAATAAAAAGAGTAATAGCCTAATAATAATTAGGCATTTTCTTTTGAAAGTGGTTACCAATGGTCACAGGCAGCCATGTTGGAAGAAAGAGAACTATGCAAACATTCCGTGCAAGGCCTCTATTGAGTTTGTCACTGTAAGACAAACATGATTGTTTACTGCCAGGAGTGTATCCCTTTGCTGGCTTTGTTCTACACAATTGTAAGTCACTTTGGATAAAAGCATCAGCTAAATGACAAAATGTAAATGTCTTTGACAAACAGCCAACTATTATCAACCAGAGTTATCAACCCATTTCTTTTTATGTCATCTAAGGTAACTCGCCAAGTTCCTTCTTAATCCAACTCCCCACCTCGTGTTTACTCAGCATCATTTCAAATCCTCCATTATTCCCTATGAACTTTATTCCTACCAAGTGGGTTTCTTTTTCATTTTCACTATCACTGTGACTTGATATTTCATCTGTCTTTTCTCTGCCTGATTTCTTCCCACTGCTATTTTCAAACTCATCCAAATCCATCTTCCCTCCCTCAGAAACCTGCAGTCCCCCAAGAGCCTTTGCATCCAGTAAGCAGTGAGCCAGGTGAGAACCCGGTAGGAGAATAAGATGTTAAGAATGGACAAAGGTATAGATTCCCAGCATTTGTGTCATGTCATAAATTGCACAATGGAAATAGAATCCAAGTCTATGAGGATTGGCATGGTAGTGATGGCTGTCCAGAAACCTCTGAACATTGAAGGGGTGACAGCTAAGGAATTGCATAAGATTGTCACAAAGAATTTACCATAGATAGTAGGCTACTTCAACCAAACATACAGCTTCACAGGGATATACAGACTCACACCCCTTAGCACTCTGGGCATCAGCATTTTTATTTATATTTTTATACCTTTATTTTTATTTTTTATACCTCTTTTTTACATTTTTCTCTACTATTTATTTATTGTCTCGTCCTACTGCCTTTTATATTGTGGTCTTATGTTATATTGTGTGTTTTAAATTGTCAAGCACCTCGGAAGCAACCTAAATTTCGTTGTACCTGTACATGTACTTGCACAATGACAATAAAGATCATTCATTCATTCATTCATTCAACTCAGGTCCAGTTGTCTTAGATGCAGGAGTCTGGGAATGAGGGATATAAGTCATAGATAAGGAATGAGGAAAGGTTTTTAGCTTCCAGACCTTAGTGTTTATTTCTCTTTCTTTTTGTTTTGTACCTAACTGAAGAATTTGAAACTCCAGTAGGTGGCGGAAATGCACTAAAACTGTTCGCCAACCGCCATAAAATCACAAGAAGAAGTAAAAGTTGTGTCTTTCAATTGGCCAATTCAAATCAAACAAGTTCCGGCCCCCTCAGTCGTGTAAAAATAAGGAAGCTAGACCCCAAATTATTGCCTTGTTATAGAATCGTTGCTCTGTTTAATTTTTTTAATCAATCGATTACAACTACCCTTGTTATGAGGATGGATTTTCACCAAACGTAGTCGTGATTTTTACAGTTAGCTATGCTATTAACTAACATTGTTTACTTCGTTTGCGGAGGGATTTGTATGCTACTGCTGGCTGGGGTGTGGAGCGAGATTTGAATAGCTTTCTACGAGAGTTTCTAGCTAGCTAACGCTAACTAACTGGATTTAGCGAAATTAAGCTAGCTCTGCCATTATTCTAGTTTTATATGTATATACATATGGCAGGGAGCTAACTACACAGCTATATTTTAGTAGTTTTTTGCCTTTGCATTTTTGTATTTAACGTTAATATACTTTCTGCAAGGTAAGCCATGGATGACCTCAAATGCATTATTAGCTATCTGCTTTAATAATTTCATCAGTTGAACATAATTAACGTTAGCTAACAGCCAAACTATTACGTTGGTTAGCTAACGTGTCCTAGGCTGAGCTAACGTTAACTGATTATCACAAACGCTAGAACTTTAGCTAACGCTAGAGTTGAATACACGTTACAGTACTAGCCAACATTAGGTAATTTTGAGGATAACCAACATTGAGGAGCATACTGCTGGTTTGCCAGCTAGATCAGATGTGTTGGCTCGCATTACGTTGTTTTGACAACTTTAATCTTATTTAGCTGACATCACAACAATTCAGAGTTCGAACAGAGCTTGCAAAGTTTTTGCATAGTCTGAAAGGGTCTAGCAAAGTTGTAACGCTACGTAAGCCAAACGACATAAAAGTTGCCAAAACATCTTGCATGTCAAGTAGCTAACGCTAACGTGACTCGAATACGCGGTACTATCTTTTCTTTCCAGAACATGGCTTGTTCAGAGTTGAATGTCGCCACCACTGAGGCAGACGAAAACATAATTTTTGCATCGAAGGAGCCTTCCCCCTCTGCCTTAGGTGAGAATTCATCCCCATTCAATTTCTCCACGCTTACACCTGCCCAGCTTGGCATCTCCATCCAAAGCTTCAACGCATCATCATCATCATCATCAAACTGCAAAGGTGAAGATTGTTTAGCAAGGGCGTTCTGCTCTAAGCTGTATTTGTCTGTTACACTGTTACTGCATTGCTCTTCACTCTGTAGAAGTTGTATGTTTGTGGTGCTCTGTGGCGCCACATGTATGTAGAATCACAACAGAGTGTCTTCTCCCTCTCGTCAGACAAGTCTCGTCTGGCTCAGCTGAAGGCGAGACGGAGGTCCAATATTGGTACCAGAGGCTCCCCAGAGACAAACGCCCTGATCCGCTACATAGCACAGCAGAGGATGAAGACTCCACCAGCTCCCACAACTCCAGAGGTGAGATGCTCGTTGGCGTACGGTTGAGGGAATCTTAGACAGATTGCACTTGCTCAGCAAACAGCTGTACTGCCTGTCGTTGCAACAGCTGAAATTTGTGACCCACCAAATTGTATCAGTCACGAGGCAAAATATGTTTGTCTCTTTCCTTCTAGCCTCTCAATGCCAGCCCTCTCCTTCCCCGAGTCTCATCCACACGGAAGCAGAAGATGGCCTTATTCCAGAGCCTGATGGTTGTGGAGGAGAATGAAGGGTCTGATCTATTGCCAAGGCAGGACAGCGAGACCGGAGAATGCATCAAGACAAGAGATTATCTGTCTGGTGAGGCCGCCTCATTGTAACTGGATTAATGGCTTTATTTTTCATCAGGGTACTATGACAGCAGGATTCCTTCATGATTTCTGGAGGCACCATTCAAGAGCAATGACTTCATACATATAAGACCATCAGACATTAGTCCTATCATTTAAACAAAGTCAACATCTTAAATGTGCAAATCCATGAGCTGTTTTGATGATGATGATGTTGTTGTTGTTGTGGTGGTTTGTTTTCTTTTGATCGTGAAATTTTTCATCTATAAAGTGTTTTTAATTGAGGTATCCCCAAGTCCCATTTGTTTTGGACGTTTATGTAACTTGTGTTTCGGTGTGTTGTTGATGGGCGGACTTCTTCCTCTCTCTCTCAGATGGGAGAAGCCTTGATGGTGGGAAGGAGAATTGCCCGCCCCTTGTGATGGCCCCACCCAATAAGAGGCGGTACACGGGTCCCCCCAGGGCATGTGTGGGGGAGATTAGGGAGGCCACTACTCCTATCCTCAAACGCATCAGTTGGACTCATCAGAAGGTAGCCTCACTCTGATCCCCAAACTTTACTTCACTACTACTATGAATAATTAAACTAAAATGTTTTTACATCTGTAAAAAAAAAAAATCTGTGTTTGCTTTAAATCTGTTGATTATTATTATTAACCTCTGTATGAAGATTACATCAGAATCATATTGATTTCTTGCTCCGTAGATCTTAATTGGCAATGTATATTTTGACTACAAACAACATTACTCAGATTTGTACTGATATCGACAGGTTGATAAACATCAGGAGGCGCAGTTTGTGATCCCTGGGCCAAAGCCACCAGATGTGACTGAGGGAGACGACGACACCGCATTCTTCTTCCCACCTCTCAGGCTTGAGTCACGGCCAGCGCCATTGTGTGTGCTGCAGCCCGCTCCTCTTACACATCGCTCGCCCACCAAGACGCATCAGGTAAGGGTTCTATTCCCAGTCACATTAAAACACACAAACTCATTCACCTGGCACAGTATCATTTTCCTCTGTGAAGTTCTCCCAGCCTCTGCAGTGCTCCGCCCCCCAACAGTATCCTCTCTCTCTCAGGGATACTCTTTGGTTCCCCCACAGGAGGTCTCCTTTGAAATCCAAAGCTCCAACCAACCACAGCCTGAGGACCCAGCGGCAGGCCTGCCATCCCAACCCCTGCCCTCCTTCCCCGTGCCCTCTCTGCTGGAGATGAAGCCCACAGGTAAACATGCTGCTCACTGTGGTCCGCACCGGAGGAAGCAGCCTTTTATCTTTCTTTACCCCGGCCTTTGAAGCTTACTGCACAGGGCTAAGCACACTACAAGTATCCAGGCTGCACACAGGGAGAATGGCAAAGTTGTATGATGAAGCAGGAAAATCAAAAAGACATTGTGTGTCATTAAATAATGGCGAACAAGGTCCCTGCATTGAAGAGCACACAGGAACAAGTGTTTCAGCTACAGGGGGCTTCATTAATATTTCTCTTGTCTCTGTAGGGGAGAGCGATTCCTCTGGGAACTCGGCGGAGAAGACCGTGATGAAGAAGAAGCGGGTGCGGTTCGGAGGTCTGCTCTCCCCCGAGCTCTTTGACAAAAACCTGCCACCCAGCACCCCGCTGCAGAAGGGGGGCACCCCAGCTCGAGCACCCACATCAGCGGGGGGCTCCCAGCTGCGCTCTGTGCTGAAAACCCCCCAGAGGAGTGAGTCCAGAGACCCCATGCCCCAGCCGGACTTCGGCAGCCCCTCCATGTTTGGAGCCTCCCCTACATTCTCACTGCATCGCGACCGCAGGACACCGTATAAGATAGACGATGATCCGGAAGTGTGTGGAAAGGTAGCAAAACAATTTTCCATGTTGGTGCTATTGACCATGTGGTAGAGGGCAGGTGTAAAACCATATTCTTATATCTGAACTATTACTGTATAAAATAACAATGAATTTAATAACAGTTTTGTTAAATTGTTATTTATTTATTGTTAAATCTAAAGTATGTCACAAAAATTAACATCGACATGCATTGTACAGCAATGTGATGATCCCATTTTCTTGATGCTTTTAGATCACTTTCCCTTCAATGGAGGAAAATGACAGCTCATTCACAGACCCTGCTGGTTGGTTACCATTATGACTACTCAGTATAATCCAGTACAGAATGTGTTGGGGTTCTAACAATTCAATTCCAATTCTTTAGGCAAACATTGACCACGGTTCTTCAGTTTAATTTTATCCCATCAACAACAACAAAATTATAATCATGAAAAATTTTAAAGGTATATGATGGGGCCTATTTAGTCAGCAATGATCTGCAGTTAAAACCAGTAATTAATTAAACACACACACACACACAAAGTAATTTTGATCAATATAGATCTATTTTACTGATCAGTGTAGTTGTATTGCCACATTCATACAGATGCATGATGAGCATCACAGGTTACTTTTTACACCCCTAGTATATGTGTGATAACGGTGTATTTGGCACATGTTGCATGTACTTTCAGAGGGGAATTGGCAGGCCCAGCCGCTGGATCTGAACAGTGCTTTCCAAGAGGAATCATTGACTGAGACTGTTACACTGACAGGTGAACTGCAATCACACTTCCCTCTCTTTTCCCTCTCTTTCATCTCCGCTTACCTTCTGTCACCCTCCACCCCTCCCCCATTCCCTCCTGTCTCCTTGCACTGAAGCTCGGAGCCATCATGTCAGGGTTTTAACAGTGGTGTTACTGGGTGTCAAATGGTACCGCTTAAGCCTAGCTGTGTGTTGGCATTTGTAGGCGCCACCCCGGAGTCCGAGGCCGTGCCCAGTGAGCCGCCCCAGATTGATGCGCCGAAGGAACCCGAATACCTACCGGAGCCACCGCCGGAGCCGGAGACTGAGCCAGTCGCCGAAGCCCGAGCTCCAGCCCCAGTCCGCTCCAGCAGCCGAAAGAGAAAGGTCTGCTAATATCACTTACCCTCAATTGAATCCCGTGCCGAGAAATCTCCATTTACACGGCTGTTTGCTTATCTGAAGAGATTGTCTTTTTTTAATAATTTAGGAGTTTTATCGCACTCCCACCCTAATCTAGTGTTTAATCCTGATGGATCTAGTCTTAATCACAGCAGAGCATCTCCAGAGAGTGTGCGTGCGTGCGTGCGTGCGCCCACACGCACACCTTTTTGTGTCTATATAAAACATCCTGATGCCAGCTCTCTGTTCCCTCAGCAACCAGAGGAGAGTGAACCTGTGAAGAGGTCGATGCGCTCCGCTGCCAAGTCTGCCGCTGGGAAGATGAAGGTGAGCCCAGGTCCCTTTGCACCACTTGATTTCTCTCCGCTCAGCCTCTGCCTAGGGAGCCTCAGACACTCTTTCTACAACTCTTTCCAAGTTGACTACAACCTCTTATACTATACTGGAAAAAATGAAATGTGTGGGTCTGTGATCCTGAGGTTGGTTTAAAACTTACAAACTTTATACTTCTCTCTTTTTATATATATATATATATTTTTTTTTTAAGAAGTCTGCAAAGCGTCAGTGGGGAGCGAAGGAGGTGGACCGCTCACTGTATGGCTCCAGGGTTTACGCCTCCAAGAACCCCACCCTCAGCCCCGTCACAGAGAGCCTGTCCTCAGCCAGCCACTCCCCGACTCCCCTTCTGCCTTGCACCGGGAAGACAGGTGAACACGCCAGCACTCGTAAGCTAACGGGGGTGTAACGACACACAGCTTTTCAGATTCAGTACGAATTTTTAGATTTCGAGGTTTCGATTCGATCTTCAGTTCTTGATGCGTTTAAAGAGACAAACCCTTTTGGGCTATTTCACTTGATTAATAATTGGAGGAGGGCTTTACACTTAAAATAT
>OMKL01072107.1:1938-26695 GCA_900302295.1 Parasudis fraserbrunneri | reverse complement strand
AAGCGGACACAAAGTCCCTTGGTGCCAGGGAACAAGCTCTACTGAGGGAACTAGTGGTGGGAGGAGAGAAGGTTAATGATGTTTCAGGCAGTAACATGAAGCTAGCATTAAGACACTGATCTGAGATCCTTCCTAAGTAGTAGGGCTGGGTATCGGCACAGATTAACCCATTCCATTCACAAGGTCCTGATTCCATTCAATAGAGGCCTTGCATGGAATGTTTGTGTAGTTCTCCTTCCAGTATGGCCATTGTTAACCACTTTCAAAAGAAAATGGCTAATTTCTGTGCAGTGGTAGAGTAGGTAAAAACACTGGAAAACATGTTCTACTGTGACATGTTTACAAGATCCAGGAATAAGACACCAAATTATTTGTTTTTGTTGATATATTTCTCATATATCAACACATACCAACCATTGTTTTGCACATAGCAACTGTTGTACAAAATGTACAAAACAATAGTTGCTATGTCACAGGCAGCCATGTTGGAAGACAGAGAACTACACAAACATTCCGCGCAAGGCCTCTATACAACTCAATATCGATTCAATTAGGCTTGATGGTGCTGGTTTCAGGGGGCCAGCACCTGCCATTGTTGTCAAAAGATGTAATTTGGTCAACTGAATTTCTGTAGTAGTTCAGCAGAAACTTGGCGCAAGGCAAACTCCAAAATATTTGCAGGACGGGTGGTGCTCCAGAAATTATGTTTAGCGAAAATCTTAACACATCCACTGAAAAAAAGCATAGATTAAAAGACTGATCTCTACAAGAGGTGCTTTTATAAATCACTGCCTGGGACTGCAGACAAGATTCTGATATAGGTAGATATTTGGCAACAAGGGAATACATTTGATTTAATTAATTCAAAGACTTTCTAGATGTCAGACACTCTTGTGCCGTAAAAAGAAAACCAGACACCAAAAGGCTGAAGGAATGTGAAGCATCAAGGGATGGGAAGGAGCAATTATATGCCAACTAGTCCGTCAAGACAGACGTGTTGGTTCCCGCAATTTCCAAATGCTTCCACCTACCCGTCTGTAATTCAGCAGCTCTGAAAGTGGGTGGTAAATAAGGCAGATATCCGTTAATTTCCCCACCTCTGTATCCTCTGTGCAGTCGTAATAACTCCTGCTGGAAAACGAATTAGTCTAAGCCTAGCTAGCTAGCTGCTGAGCAGAAATGGAAATTCTAACAGATATTTTTAATTCAACTGAAAAAGAAAAGAGTAGCAAATAAGGCGGATATCCGGTTATTTCCCCACCTCTCTCTTTTCAAATTTGAACGGGCTGAATTACAGCCTCTGGAACATTCAAAGATTGTGGAAGAGATAGGCTGGCTTGAAACTATACGCCAACCAATTACCAGATTTAGAATTAATTGGTAAATCAATCAATCAATCAATCAATCAATCAATCAATCAATCAATCACTCGCTCAGGCTTTCTGCCACCCACCCTGGTCATCTTGGGGCTGAAGACATCTGCTGCGTTTGTGAAGACCTCCAGCACTGCCTCGGAGGCTGTCATGGAAACATACTTCTTCCTGAGGTCCGAGCAGCCAATCGAGGAGAAGAGGACGGGGCCTTGTGCTGGCTCCATCATGCTCTTCTTCATCTTCCTCATCCTCTCCATGATTTCTTCCTCCAGCTCCCTCTGGATGACCTGCTGGGCTCGCTCTAAGTAGGCGCGCTCACAATTACTCACCTTAGATAGGGTCTGGAGGAAGAGGTAATAGTTTAATTCCACCAATAATTCATTCACTAGAAGTTATCCCAATGATAGAATGTATAAAAATTACTATTCTGATCACAGGTTTCAGTCTCCTCTGTTATCTCCCTACTTACATTTTAAACAGTAATGGAATTCTGGACTAAATCACATCTAAAAACATATCTTCTCAGATGGCTGTCCCTGAGACGAGATCTTATCAAATGGGGGTCCCTGACCTATTACTTATCAATGTGGGGGTCCTTAACATGAAAAGGCTTGAGAACCACTGTTCTAGCTTACAACCAGGAAATGACCAAGTGAAGTCATAACTGTGGTGGATACATTTATGTTTTTTTCAGCGAATATCTTAGTTTCAACAAGACTATTCTGGTGAAGCAATTTTGTGTTTATAGGTTAAGTATTTATAAAGTTGGGTGTTATAAAGATGTTTTACCGGAGGTGTGCTCATCATATTTTCAGGAATTAACTAATTCGGCATGGAAAAAAGCATGAATAACAACTACTCAACAAACGAAGTCTTGGTCGACTAAGACCAAATTAATCGACCGATTAATTGACTAATCGAGCACAAGCCCTCACCTAAACATATTGCACAATATACAAATATGACTACGCACAGACAAGGCAATCATCAAACACACCTTTAAATGTCACAATGAACGCTTTGCATTTAAGAGTCCTTGTTTTCTCCGTTTGATTTGAGTTTCTCAAGCACTTGTTTTACTCAACTGTATTTAAAGGTGCTCTATAAGTAAAGGTTTACTTACTTATTGTCATCTGCTCAAAGTAAGCATAATCATAATGATAAACTAACTATAGCAACCGCCAGAGGGGTACCCTCTTGTTGACTTGTCGTACACAATTTGTAAGTCGCTCTGGATAAAAGCGTCAGTTAAATGACTAAATGTAAATGTAACAGTAAATCTTTGAGGTATCTCTCACCGATATGGGCAGGCCCACGCTCTCTATCCTGATGCCCAGCTCGTACGGTGACTCACAGCTGTACTGGTCAGCCAGGTACTTCATAAACTCTGCCAGGTCTGTTTTGGGCATGCTCTGTTTCCTCCTGAAGATGCGGAGGTTCTACACAGGAAAAAAAACATTAACTTAGCCATACGTTATGGCTAAGCCCTTCGTGTTTTAACAAAAGAAAAATATAGTGACAGGAAGCTCCTTCCATCCATTTTACGCCCCAATGTTCATCTCACCCTCAGGATGTCCACAGTCTCTATCTGGTGAATGTCATCGTCCCTGGTGTTGGCATCGATCTTGAACATGCGGTGGATGCGGGGCAGTTTGCAGAGTGGTCCCAAGTTCAGCTCCTCAAAGCGCTTTTTGTTTTTTAGACCAGCAAGAGACTGGCCCAGCTCATACAGGGTACAGATGGCAGAAACCGTTTCTGCGCTCTGACGGACACAAACACAGAGCGTTTTACAAGCAAACACTCTCTGACTGTTTGCATACGCAGGAACAACAGGTGAGATGTGAAAAGACATTTTTTAAATGGCATTATGTGCGTGTGTGTGTGTGCGTGCGTGTACGTTCATGTGAAAAATCAGGGCCAATTTTGAGAATACAGACCACCAAATCAGGACATGGGGACCAAATGAGGACATGATCAACGTCCTGATTTTGTTTGACAAGCTACTGTAGTGTCACAGTTAAGGTTAGGGTTAGTTACAGAATGAATGTAAGTCTATGTAATGTCCCCATATGCATGTGCGTGCGTGTGCATATGTGTGTGTGTGTGTGTGTGTGTGTGTGTGTGTCACCTCTATGAACATGTTGATCTCTCTGATGGTGCGTTGAAATTCCTTCAGAGCTGGTACCTGCCAGCGGAGGTCTATCCTTCCTGCCTCCAGGGAGGGAACTTGCAACAGCATGCACACCCTGGATATCACCTGGGGAGAGGGGGAGGAGGTAGGGATGTGTATTGGCAACAATCTGGTGACATCACATCATCTGGTTCATGATTCAATATATTGTGATATATTGTAATATTATGCAACACAGTGATAAACTGCTAATTTTGTGGCTGCAAAAGGTTTGTTTACATTGATAATGTTTGTAAACACTGGAGCAAAACAAACCTAGAATCTGATTTACAGTGGGTTAATAGAGATCCAAAAAGCCATCTAAAAATCAAACACTTCAAGAGTGCATGTGAAAACAAAGTAATTTACATGGTCGATTAAAATCCTGGTTTAGGGCTTCAAAACAGCACTTGGCTACTGTGCTGGATTAGCAACAGTGGCCCCAAAGTGAGAGGGGGAGTTTGCCATGTTGGACCCAAGGGCAACAGCAGCACGACCAGAGCGGAAAAGTCAAATAGGAGCATGATAGATCAAGACACAAAATAAACACTTGACATGCTTTTATAAAATGAAGAGAACTGAGGTGTGCAAGAATTGGCCACTTTTCTCACTGACTAGGAAGTAAATTGGGGTAACCAAGCTAGGTAACCTTAATAATGGTTACAACTCTTCAGTTTAGCTGCAACAAAAACAACATCAATCAGTCACCCCCCCCCACCCCCCACCACAAATTTGTTGTCATTTTACCGCTGTGTTGTTGCAGTACCCAAAACAACCGTGCTGTTTCCAATGTAGCTGAGTACTATCTCTATACTCTATGAGTACTAAACATCTATATTCTGTATATTCTTTCAGTACTTCTGTGAAGTACATCTATATTCTGTATATTCCTTCAGTATTTATATGAAGTACATCTATATTCTGTATATTCCTTCAGTACTTCTGTGAAGTACATCTATATTCTGTATATTCCTTGAGTACTTATATGAAGTACATCTATATTCTGTATATTCCTTCAGTAATTCTGTGAAGTTCATCTATATAGTGTATATTCCTTCAGTACTTCTCACCTTCTCTTTGGTGACCAGTTCTCCCTCTGCAGCGATCTCTCTAATCACATCCTCCACCAGACTGTTGACTGTGTCTGGATCCAGGGCCCGTTTCCTCCTCCTGCCTTTCACCTCCTCCTCCTCTTCCTCCTCCCGGGCCTCTGCTGCCCGCACATTTGCCCCGTGGACCTCCCTTAACTGTGCATGGTAGGCGTCCACAAAGACAGGGGTGTTATGTTGTCTCAGCCCTTCATCTCTCAGCCTCCTCTCCTGGGCTTTGGTCAGCTTCACATCTCCTCCCAGAACTGGGAATGCAGACTCCGACACGCCGGTGGCGATGGCGACTGGCTTCGGTGTGTGAGGGACAACTGGCGGGTAGGATGGTGAAGGTGAAGAGGATGGAGGTGGAGTAACTGATGGAGCGATGTATGAGGGCCCTGCTAAGGTGTGCAGCACTTCATTTGTGTTTTCCTTGGTCATGAGTTTGGACTGGTTTGGAATGGTCTGTTTCTGCTCTCTCTTCAGCTGCTTTGGAATAGCTGTGAGAGGAAATTAGGGGGGTGGGGGGTTTAATAAAAGGAAATTATTATGATTTGCATTTCAGAACAACAAACTTAGGATGAAATCGATCAATTTTATTTGAAGGGGACATATTATCGAAAATGGGTTTTGCCAAATCTTTGTATATATTTGGCAGTCTGAAATTTTATTTAAGCACTGGGGAAAATGTTATGTACTCCTTGCCGTTTGGCCAGAGTTTGAAGTCTTCAGATTAACGCGCCTAAACAAGCTGTTCAGAATTGGGAACACAAGAAATCATTTAGCTTTGATCAATCAATTAGCTGTGCTTTTTGGAGTCAGGAACACTGCTTACCTAATGTACTGCCCAGTTTGTAAAAATGTTTTGCCCTTGGGTGTGGGGTGGCCAGGCAGGGAAGAAAAGAATCAACTTAAAATTTGGTGTGTGCTACACCCACCAAAAACAGCATGTTCCTCGAAAAAGATTTAGTTTAGTTTAGAGATTTAGACTAGTTTCTTCGCAAAGAACTTAACAAACATGTTCCACATATTCAAGGAAGTCATATAACATTGTACATAATATGTCCCCTTTAACTTTATGTAAATGTGTTGGAATCCGTCCACCTGCAGCTTTCTGAGGTCTGGCCATCCCCTGGTCTGCTGCTGCTGTCCCAGATACAGCAGATCGTTTCCCAGTGAAGCCTGCTTCCCTGTCATACACAGCTCTGTACTGCTCCAGAGGAAGAGAAGCACCAAAGCGCAGAAAGTAGCAGTTCTGTAGCTGGTCCAGTGATTCAGCGGCGTACGGGTACACACGTATGACCTATTACATCCCAGGGAGTAAGGTTTATTATCAACCGCCATCCATATACAATACAAGTAAATCCTATCATTATGAAATACTTGTTCCCAAATATTCATTCACATTTGACACAAAATGTAAAAATTCGATGTAAAAAAAAAATGGAGGAAAAAAGATTCTTACTAAGTTCTAAACACTTACTGACCTCTCTAACCCTCTGGAGCAGCTGGTCTTTGACCAGCTCCTCAGCAGTCCTCTTGGGTGTGCTGGAGAGTGGGAGGAGAGGGGCAGGGCGGGTGGTGGCGGTGGGGGAGAGGACTGCAGAATCCAAAGGAGCTCCAAAGGAAATACCTGCAGAAGGAGGGGGCCCATAGTGAGAGCTGGCAACCGCCTGCGAAGGGTTCGATGCAGAGGGAGCCGGTGGTGGATCTTTCCCTGATCGGGTTGTGGCTCTCGAGGGAGTCGCTGGACGGCTTTCCCCCGCGGCCGGCGCTGAAGCCCCCGCCCCACACTGAGGCCGGTGTGTCTTGTGGTAGACATGCTCCTCTTCCACAACCAGGTCCTCATCCAGGGAGGCCACCAGGTCAGCCATGGATTTGAAGCCCAGGGAGGCAAGGGTCAGGTTCCTGTGGTATGTCTGACCGTAGGCCACAGACAGCCTCTTCAGGGGAATCCCCTCTGGACGGAACTTCATCATGTCCACTACTCTCTCCAGATCCGTCCCCATCTTTAGTGGTGCTAATACAGGAAGAAAAGATTTCTATCAATGCAAACACACTATAAAGCTGAAGTGTCCATGCCATGAATAGTAAGCTATCTGTGGCTTAACTTGCCCAAGTACAGTTCAATGGGACCCAAAGCACATTAATAAGATTGGTTTAAGTGCAAAACCAAATCTGGTCCTAACCAGACTCTTTCAAGTGAAAAGGTCTAGAAAGTGACTTTGACATAGCTGAGTGCTGAGCAGAGGTCACATCTCCAACTGCCATTGTTTGATTTCCAAATTATTTTGCAACCTCGTGATCATGACACTCACATGGAAGCAATGACTCAAGTCATCCTTCCTAGACCTTTCTGTGAGGGATAATAATCAACCCTTGCACTGAAGAACCATATAACTCTGTTTTGAATTTTTTTGGACAGCCCATGTATTTGCAGTTATAAAGTCAATCCAGTGTGGATGTGAATGTGATATATCACAAGAAAGTACTCAACCTCTACTGTATTTAACTATGAATGAACACAACACTCTAGATTTAACTTTAGATAAAAAAAGTTTGAAAACATTGTTACTCTGAAAATTTAAGAATCTGTGGTTCTTCATCTGAGGTACCGGTACTCAATTATCTCGACTGCTCAGCTACCAACAACAAAGGATCAAATATTAAGCAAACTGATAGCACGCTATAATGTAATAGCATATAAATATGCCAAAACATTTATTTTACTTATTACACATTTCATGATGTACATACTTGGAAGGAGATATAACCATGCAAAGCCAATAGTAATAAACAGATAACATAGCATATTGAAAGAATGCATCTCACCGACAAGTACCAGTTGAAAAGTGAACCTTTCAGCTTTCTAACTACAGTATCCAAATCAAATGTTGACCTGGATTTAAAATGTTGAATTTGAAATGGTGATCAAATGTTGAATTTGAAATGGTGATCAAATGTTGTCCTGCCACTTTCCTCAATTGTGTCTTTATGAACTCTCCCTACTCTATCCCGCCCCCTTTTCTTGCAGCAAATCAAACCAGTCCCTGTTGAGAAA
Source organism: Parasudis fraserbrunneri (assembly GCA_900302295.1). Taxonomy (NCBI): domain Eukaryota; kingdom Metazoa; phylum Chordata; class Actinopteri; order Aulopiformes; family Chlorophthalmidae; genus Parasudis; species Parasudis fraserbrunneri. The sequence continues at coordinate 19,003 of OMKL01072107.1, read as the reverse complement.
TGAAACTGAAAGTGAACAGGCCCATGTCAGAATCAGTACTGATATGAAGACTCTTATTCCTGAATGAGAACAGCTGAGTTCAAGATGCTGCATGTTTTACACATTGCCAGAAGTGTCCTAGACTAACCTATTTTTGTGAGGGATTTATTTGCACATTTTATAAGAAAGGTCAAGCAGAGCAAAATAAATAGCAATAAAAGGTGAAGTAGAAACCCACTATGGGCTTACCTAAAAAACCTCACCTAAATATGAAAATAATAAAAATGCAAAATCAAACATAAATTGACATGCATACCTTTACATGCATAATCACATTGTACATTATTATTTAACAAAGGAAACAACCAAATGTTGAAAACAAATAAAACAAAAACCAAATGATTAATTCCTAGATCTTTTGACATTAGAACATGCATTAAGACAGTGGTGTGTGCCCCCTCAAAACAGAGGAATGCCTTTTCATGACCCCCCCAACATGGTCAAGCATAGACAGAATGGTGAATTCTGACACCAAAGAATAATTTTTAGTTCCACTTTTCAGGCTATTTCACTTGATTAATCATTGGAGTAGGGCTTTAGACTCTGAATCCTTATTTCACAAGAAGAAAGCACCTGTGCCAAACATTCTAAACATGATGATGTATTTGTATGTCTTTTCGCGACTCCCTCAAAATCAATTTCCACTTTCCTCGATTGTGACTTTATGAACTCTCCCTCCCTCCCCTTTTCTAGTAGCAAACTAATCCTTGCTGACAGAAATGAAACTGAAGGTGATCAGTTAGGTATCAGTATGTGTTGTTCAGGCCCATGTCTGATTCTGACTAAGAAAGACTTATTCGTCGAAAATAGATAAATCTCACTGCACATTCACAGCAGAGGGCAGAGACTTTGTGTACCATAGAAGAAGAACTACTGGGTTCAGATGTGGCATGTTTTACACATAGCCAGCTGTGTCCTAGCCTAACCTATGTTTGTGAGGGATTTATTTGCATTCTCTAGTTATGAGGCACTGGCTAACCTGCCTAACCTGTCTAACCTGAGTAACCTGTCTAACCTGAGTAACCTGTCTAACCTGTCTAATCTGTCAAAACAATGTCTATCTATGATTATGTTTATCTGCACATTTTAAAAGAAAGGTCAAGCAGAGGAAAATAAATAGAAATAAAAGGTGAGGTAGAAACCCACTACAGGCTCATCTAAAAACCTATAATAATAATAATAATAATAATAATAATAATAATAATAATAATAATAATAATAATAATAATAATAATCAGAATCAGAATCAGAATGCAAACATAAATGTACATGCATAATCACATTGTAAATTATTATTTAGCTTCATGCTATATTGACATCAAAACATGCATTGAGACATGTACAGTATCTACCCAAGTACTGGAACAAGTTTGGAACAGTAACTATATCTGCACAGGCACAAGGTTTGATGCTCAAACCTGTAGCTTACAGATTACTAGAGCAGGAAACCCTATCAAAAAAGGGTGACATTGCAATGTCAGTCACTAGGGTGGTTCAACTGCTTAGAAACAAAGGGAAAGGCTGAGGCCGGGGGATGACGTTTGAAAAGGAGGAGGGGAGGGACAGCAGACTTGAGTTTCGTTTTCCTCATCCACCACAGCTGATCTCATTTGAGCTGTTGCCAAGGAAACCACATGACCAGCTGTTAAGCCAGGTCACCGTGATGCCATTTAAACACGGAAAAAACATTGCCTGTGGCTGATGAAAAAGAAAGAAAAACACAACTGTATGTAAAATTAGAAGTCTGGGAAGAACATTTGTCTACAAAAGACAGCAGACATGATGTGAGCTAATGTGTGATGTGAGAGAAATCATCTAAGATCAGCAGCACCACAGAATGCCAGAACACCAGAAACAATCATCTCTTTTCTCCACTTTTCCATCACTTCATTTATCAAAACAACAGGTACCACAAACACATCTAAAAACAGGGATGTGCCAATACTGGTATTGGATACCGGACTGATACCAGGCTATAATAGCAGATCTATATTTGAGAATTTCCCCAATACAAAGATTTGATACTAGATTAAGCAAAGCCATTTCCAGCTATTTTTGACACACACAAAGGTATTAGATCTCCATAATGGTGAAAATGCATTACATGTCAATCATTTTTATCCAGCAACCCCGAACGAATGGTCTAACTGTACTGTGCGGTAATAGATCGGATCGGTACTCACTCAGCCTATACATGAACTTTAGTACTCGGAATGGTTAGCGGCAGTAGAGAAGTGGTATCAGACATATCGGTACATCTCTATATAAAAACAGAGACAGATAGCAGGGATACTGACTTTTGTTGTGAGCTGGGGCTTCTGTTCGCTTTCTATTACCAACATGCCCCTCTTCTCCCACAGCCCTCTGCCGGGTATGATCAGGACCTCTTCCACCTTTGTGGCTCATCAGCCTCAAAACTCTCTTCTTGTCCAGCATGTCAGTACACACAGAGTCGCCCAGGACGGTCAGCAGCTCCTGATTCCTCCTGAGCCCATATTCTGCCAGGATTAGCCTTCTGCCATACATATGCTGGTAGTGGGAGCCCAGCTTTGTCACTTCCACACCTTCGGGAGCACGGGAAAGCATGCCTAGTAGCTCTCCTCTCAGCTTCTGAAGACGGATGTCTGGGTGATGAAGGAGAACGTATTCCATTTTGGCACAACTCTGTCTGAATGCTGCACTTTAAATAAAGTGAAATCTGAGAAGTCGCCGTTTAAACTGTAGACTGTTAGAATAGAAGTAGGGTTCATTTTGCCCTTCCTGACACCAACTTACAGGGGTCTATGGAGTAATGGACATACACTAACCAGTATATTTCTATCCTCACCTTTACTGCTGTTGCATACAGAGCGGCCCTTTGAAGCAGGAAGGGGGCGTACTCCTGCTGCTGATGAAGAGGAGGAAGAGGCGATGGAGGACGACGGTGATGAAGAGGATGACGTATATGATATTTGATGGGTGATGGGCCACACAGTCAGTAATCCAGTTGAGGAGAATCGTAGCTGATCAGGCATACTCCTCAACAGAGACTCCAGGGCTGCCAGCCTAAGACAAGAAAATTATTTATAGAGGCATTGCACAGAACGTTTGGAATGCCCATTTTTCCTCTATGTTGGAAAAGACAACGGTTTCTATGCGCAAAACAACGGCTGTTATGTGTTGATATATGAAAAATATTCTTGTAAATCTGGATCTTGTAAACAAGTCACAGTGGAACAGTAATATCATACTACTCTACTCCTATTCTGTGCAAGGCCTCTATACATATCATACTGCTCTACCACTGCACAGATATTAGGCATTTTCTTTCTAAAGTGGTTACCAATGGTCACAGGTAGCCATGTTGGAAGAGATAGAACTAGACAAACATTCTGTGCAAAGGCTCTATATGAGAAATGAACACTATCCATCTATGTCTACACACAAGCAGATTGAAAGCACCTTTGTCCCTTGATGTGTTAATCGATCAACCTGAATGCGGTGAATGCGAGGCACTAATTCAGAGCATACCACGATACTCAATATATTAACCACTACACACTGGAGACTAGGATTCTATATAGCTATTTGAGAGAGCTGACGGTAATCAAAGTAGTAAGGACTGGCCATTGCCTTTTTGTGCTCCCCAGATGCAGAGGTTTTCCATAGGCACGCTGGTAGAGGGTGTGGATCTTATATATGGAGAGACCCTGCGGGTGGTCCATACACAGGCGGACAAGCTCTTTCTTTGTCTCATCCATAATGTCCACCTGCCAGACAGATCAACACAGGAGTATGACAGGAGGACACTTTTATTACCTGTCCATTTCATAAAGCATCACACATGCAGGCAATACTGACTGTTTGGTTTAAAACAGGGGTGCTCAAACCTTTTGACATGGAAGGCCAAGGGTGCAAACATAACATTGGTTGAGGGCTGGGGGCCAAATAATGCAAATGGATATTGATCATTTAGAACTTTAACAAGTGTCTTATGTCAGTGTGTTTGCTAACATACATTGTAATAAGCAAATAATTTCAAAATCACAAGATAAAAAAATACAAAATAAAAAAAGACCAGATTGATTGAATATCTTATCACTGTAATTAACTCTGGAGGCTAATTATTCAGTCTTAATGAGAAATGTTTCTCCAACGGAAATCTATAGACTTGTAAGTATACAGTGCTATCTTGTCGTGTTGGTGATCCACCAGATAGTCCAACTATCGCTATCCTTATACTATAAGTTATAGGGAAAGTTTCAACTGCAGACACAAGAGGACAGCTGATGATTGCTTTATCTGCGTCATAACGTACCTGATTTCTGGACGTCCCTTGACCTCGTCAAGCTGAAAATTTATATATGTGGCTCATCTTTGACCCTGAAAACAAAATTGCACATTGCAACTAATGTTAGCAGCTAAGCAGTCTAAAAAGATAAAACGTTAACAAAGTGCCTGACATCACTCAGCAGCTGGGTTTGCAAGGAGTCTGACAAGTCAAGTGTGCACACGGATGTAAAGAGGACATGACAACGATATGACGTTAGCCAAGTGTTTACATCACCCAGCATCTAGATTTGCAAGGTATGCATGAATGTAAAAGAAGACACGACTCCTCTAAGCTGTAGCTAACATTCCCTTCAGTCCACTCCCTTTTTTCAAATCAGGGTCCAGGTAGGGAATGCTAACGTCATATCCATAACCAAAGCCTACCCGGCTAGAGACGTTTGGCCTACCGTTAGCTGATGTTGCTAATTAGCAATAACGTTACTTGAGTTGGCGAGTTAACTTACTAAGTTACTTAGTTGCAATTAATTCATTAGCTGACTGAGTGGCTGGGGATAAGACTAACGTAGTTTTGTATTCTATCTAATCATTCATTAATGTCTCACCCACATTCGTTTCATTCAGCATGAAACCATGCTGGCTAACGTTAGCAATTTGGCGTCTATGTTGAAAGTATCCTAGCGCTAATGTTTCTAAACTGACTTGGCTAGCGTTACATTTTAAGTACATTTTATAATATTTATATGGTTGAAGCATCTCGTGATAAAGGACAAGGTGGCACTCACAACAGTCTTTCTAGCGTTAGCTTGCTGCGTCCTCAGGTGACATTTTTTTTGTTTACAGTGGTTAAAGAGTGATATCGCGACACATAGTGGACAAAAAAATAAACAACACTTAAAGTCAAACACTTCTGCCAGCTGGTCAAAGCAAAGCCACTCAACTACCTCACATGCGTAGTGTAAAGTAACCAAATAAATAAGCCATGCACGGAACCAAAAATATTTATTTACTCTGAAACACAGACTGACAAACAAACAATAGATGAAATAGCCCAAATGACGCATTTTGTGTGGATCACAGTATGATTGAATAGCTTGGATGAAAGCTCATTTTTTATCCCACACAAATTTGAATTTAACATCCTTCATTTTGTCTTCGTAAACTGCATCAAAGTGTTCTGCTTCTGCCACTGTTAGTTGGTTCTTCCAGTCTCCAGCAATTCCTTAAAGAGGAAAAAAAAAAGAAAAATTAAGATTCATTAAGTACAATGCAGTGCATAATCCTACTCTACGGTAATAATAGTTGCCAGTAGGCTATTATGTAGATAATTCTAAGTTAATTTCAAGTCCGACAATTCAGTGCGTGTGCTGGCATGAAACATGAAAACAAACAGAAAAGAGCCACACCTTTCCTGAGGAACTCAGACTTGCTCTGGTCCATGAACTCACTTGGGACCAGAGAGTAGTTGGACATTTTGTTTTGTTTCATGTTCTTGAACAAACATCGGTCTGCAATCTTCTCTATCACCTCAGTGCTCAGAGATTTCTTCAGGAACTGGGACATTCTGGCCACAGAATCCTTCAGGTCCTAAAGAACAGAGTAAAAAATATACCTAATATTATGGTACATTATTGTAGTATTCTTGTGAGGTCAGAACTGTTTCAGTGTCACAACATTATTGTATTGGTAATAGGTCTAAATAGTAAAATTCCAGAGAATTTCAGCTGCAGTATGTGGTGTGTTTTCTGTGGTGTTGAAAACCTCACCATAATCATTTCCTCATAGGAGATGTACATGGTGCGATCTTGATCCTTGGCATTCAGCCAGCCCTTGACATGATCAAACCACGAGCCAAACATAACTGCAACGGAAAGAAAACCAACAACTCTGTTAGAGTGAGTGAATATGGGCCAAAAGTTTAATAAATGATTAATGTTTATTCAGGAGCAATGAACACTGTGGCCTTTTAACATTGTCCCTGCTGAACCTTTACTCCATGCCTGTGACCTTACTTGTCTAGAAGATAATGTATGAGTATACATGAGTGAAGCACCATACAGTATAAGTCAGTTTTACGTTTTTGAACATTGTTTTCAAACCTGATTAGTATCTAAAGATGGTACGTTTTGAGTATTGTGTGCATTCATAGTGAGAGACAGTAGAGGTTGAGTACTTACATGTGATGTACATCGCATTTTCACCAAGTAATTTTAATTGACTTTACAACAGCAAATACAAGGGCTGTCTAAAATAAATTTCAAAACAGGTTTACAGTGTGGTTGGTGCGTGCCCTGAGTACAGCCCAGGGTAGCAGCCAGAGAAGAAAACAACACAGTACTCAGCTCCTATGTTTAATATGACCATATGAATTAAATTGAAGTCGATCTGAACACTCCTGGTGTGTGCAAGGTTACTTTTATCTAGGACTTACGGTATATGGTTCTTCATCTCAAGGGTTCGATTAATGATACATGAATAATAAAAATTTAAAAAATTTAAAAAACAGTCGAACATAACCTTTTCCATCAAGGAACTTGTGTAGGAACTCATTCTGGGTGCCAGGGTTGACCAGATAGGACGCCATCCCATAGTAGTGATAAGAAGAGGTAAACACATCCCTGGGGTTCCTCATGACATAGATGACCTGAGGAGGGATCACATCCATTAATCATTTATCCATGACTATTGATATCCATAGTATTCTCACTACGTGTCCTGCCAACTAATATGGTGCAATGCCACAGCTCATTTGCCACGTTGTCATTTAATGATAATCTACCCTAATCTAAGCAAAATCTACCCTTATTAAAAATGAGCATTTACTACAGCGCTCTAAACCCTCAAAGGCTCTGTGTAGTTCCACTTTTATGACATAGATGACATGGAGAGGGGAGATCACACCCATAAATAATTTATCCATGACTGTTGATATAGCCTATAATCTGTTTTCTGTTAGACTAAGGGCAAAATCCACCCTTATTAAAAGCAGCATTTATTACTGCACTCTGAAGTCTCTATGACCTCTGTATTGTTCCACTGTTGTAACTTTAATCAAAGATACTGTGTATCAGGCGATCTGAACACTCCTAGTGTGTGCAAGGTACTTTTATCTCGGACTTTATCTCAGATATGGTTCTCCATCTCAAGGGTTCGATTCCTGATCATACATTAATAATAAAAAGTTGAACATAAATTCTTCCATCGAGGAACTTGTGTAGGAACTCAGCTATTGAATTCTGTACTGCCTATGTAGCAGAGAGGCCCTGAAGCCTAGTAAGCCTAATATATCCCTTGGCCAAGAGGGGATTCCCATCGCAGAGTAGCCCTGCCTGAAGCCTAGTAAGCCTACTATCTCCCTTGGCTAGGGGGGATTCCCCTTTGGCTGACCAGTAGATGTTTTGATTCCCATGCGGGGTACTTGGGTTCAAATCCAAGTGGGTTGCACTTACACCATCATCATGTCCTCCCAACTTAGATATCAACAATTACCTACTTTTGGCTTGACCTCAAAGAAGGACGATGGCATCATGCTGTAGTGGTAATGTGTGGCAAATATGCGTGGTGACGCCCTCTGTTCCAGGTTTAGGACCCGGGCCCTGATCTCCTCCAGCCAGGGAACCCGGTCCCAGTTGGGCAAAGACTCCACCGCGGCCAGATCCCCTCCACTCTGGATCAGAGGGACGATCTCCTGCATCCATGTTGTACCTTCAAGAAAAGCATTAGTGGTCAGACTTTAAAGGCTATCTCAGTTTAGCACTGAATGCGAGACCCCACTACTGTTTTACATTTGTATTTTAGATGTACAAATGTAAAACAAACAAATCCAATTCAGGGTTAGGTTAACTTTGTACTGCAAAGGAATCAAGGCAGGGATACACGCCTGTGCGTGTTTCAACTGCCTGGCAGGAACTGTTGGCTATTCCTACTTTACCCTGAATACTATTAATTTGCTTTCAAGCCTTGTTTCAAACGTTTCAAACGCCTGGCCATCCTTTTTGCGGGGATCTCTCATTGAATTGCCCTTCTGAGGTTTTTGTGGGAGTTTTTCCTCATCTTCATGGAGGAATAAGGTCAGGGGTTGTTGTTCCACTGTGGGCTTTTCAGGCATGTTGAGACATGTATTGTGATATTGGGCTATAATAATTGACTTGTTGGTGATCCCACCAGATGGGGAATTCAAAAGGAGCTTTATAGTAGTCATAAAATCCAGCAAGTAGCTGCTGTGATAATATCGATGGTGCAGTGCCTCTACATATTTATGATCACATATTTATGTCTTGAAGAATTGAAGACAAGCTACAGAACATGTAGAGACATTCCACTATGACTGTTTGGTGGATGACATACTCCTACTCACTGAGGTAAGAATGTACCCTGAAAATATAGCTTTTTTTTTTATCAAATCATGAATGGACATAGCTTTGGTTACTTATGTAAATGAAAATACATTTATTTACTGTATATTTTAAGACTGACCGGGATATTACAGTAGAGACTCCATGCAACACTGTAATGCAAACACCATGAATTTATTGGTTAAGCTTGCGGTACATGAACTTGTGAGAGTGGTATGACACAATCCAAATACACTCCAAGGTGGAAGTGTGAACAAGTGTAGACAGCTGTATTCAGTTAGTAATCAGTAAGTCAATCAGACATTGTCAATACAGAGTCATGAAGATAGACCAATAGTAAGACCTTAAATGGTCCCATATACATAATAGACATTAAAATAGGAGTATATGTACATAAACAACAAGTCAATCAAACATCGTCATAAAGACTGATCATCAGTAGATAATCCCAATATAACAAGGCAACATTAAGTGACACATGAATAGTCATGGGTTACAAATGGGTGTTACTTACTAATTGAATACACCTGTCTACACTTTTTCACACCCTGGAGTGTATTTGGATTGTGTCATTCCACCTGTTCTGAAGAGGGTAGTGTACCAAAAGCTTAATTAATAAATTCATGGTGTTGCATGGAGTCTCTACTAAAATACATTGATATTTCTTCTCCTTTTGCATCCATTCTACTACTTTTTTTTTTGGTGTGCAGTTTCATTTATTGCTAAAGACTGACCAGGACAAAAGTTCTCTATAACCTTTATTTGAGAGTTTTTGTATGCAGCTTTTTCTTGGTCAGGGCTGATCAAGGTGATTCTAAATGTGATATTCCCTGATAATAAATAAATAAAGGATACATAGAAAAATAAAATGTGGCTATGGATAGTTTAAAAGTGACAACAATAACATTCTAAAAGGACTCAAGATTTGTTTCCTGTTGCAATGTTTGCTAATGCAACAGTTGACAGAAAATACATTTGGGTCCAAACTGTTCCCTGGCAACAGAATTCCACTGAAACCAGAAATACTTAACAAAAGAATAATTACCAACACACACCTGACCAGATTACACTGACAATTTAGTGAGGGGACTTACCTGATTTGGGATATGTCACAATTAAGATATCGTCTGGACGGAAAGAGAACTCCTCGTAGTATTTCAGGCATTCTGGAGGGTGGAGATGTGTTGGGAGATAGACCCCCTTGTACACAGTATATAAGTCTGCTTCTGTCATGATCCCAAAATAGACAGACCAGCCGCCGGGACTGTAGTTTACACACTATATCTAACCTATTTTACTCAGACACTGATCACACTTTGGACTTTGCTTATCTTCACAGATAAACAGAGTAAGGCTACTTCCTTTGTCCTCCGTTGCAGTGTGTGTCTCTCCCTGTGCAAGGAAGGAAATGTTGCAATGTGAGATATGTTGGGAATGGATGCCCCAGGGCTTTAAAAACAAGACTTTGATTCTATGTATGAGTATGTGTCGTGTTTTTTATTTATTTATTTATTTACAATTATGCTATGACTGTGACTGAGTTGCCCCCTACCTGCATTGAGCTGCGGCGCTAACCATTTTTAATGATAATACAACGGGGCTCAATGGAGGAACCATGGCAACCCCCTGAAAAGTTGTTTCAAACGAAACGAATGTTGCCAAATCCGCATGACTGTTAGTGGGAGTCTTTCACCTTTTACGCAGCTAGCTTCGGCATGGATCGATAGCATGGCTAATAAATGCAAATATGTTGTAACCATCTACTTTTCATTAGTCGTTCAACACATAGACATAAAGGATTCAACAAGCCCTCACTGACTTCCCCTCAGCATTAGCCCTCGGGGAAAGCCCCGCCGCCAACATATTGTCTCTCCATTTGACTAAAAAAGTGAATCTGGTAAGATGGTCCCTCGGAGGGCCGAGGGAGTGAATCAGTAACGATGGTCACTCCAGAGTGTATGGGTGTATGTCACTCACAATGCATTGCAGTTATGCATTTGGTGCAAGAAAATACATCCATGGTTAGGTGGCAGTAATGTACGTAACTTCGGTTGCTTAACAAGAAGGAGATGATGAAAAAATTGAGCAAGAAGTTTTTCAATCAACACTTATTGCAATGCAACCACAACATGCCTTAACCTACTCCAATTCAAAAAATGTCACTATCTGACATGCTTTTCAGTGTCAGTTTTTCTAATACAATATATCGACCTGTACAGTAGGTAGGCTTACATGTGTATAGATTCACTCTCCTAGCATCGTTTCTTAAGAACATCTCATTGATGGCTTGATATTTTACTGAAAATGTCATAATTAATTGCAGTTCATATAAACTAATGGGGAAAAAATGTTGTTTTGCAAGATATAATTAACCTGAAGCAATAATAATAATAATAATAATAATGGAAGCACTCCTTCCAGCCCTACATATGCTCTTTCAAACTTCTTTTGCAAATGGTGTAATCCCATCTATATGGTTCAAGTCAATCCCCAAATCCTCCAAAAAGGATCCAGGAGTCCCTCTAAATTACAGAGGGATTCGTCTATTGAGCACTGTGTATAAGCTTTATTCTAGTATTTTGAACTCCAGACTTGCTAAATATTTGGAAATGTATGGTCTATTAGTAGATGAGCAAAATGGATTAAGGAAGTCCAGAGCATGTATTGACCATATGTATTCTATATCTTAAGTTGTCTTAGCTCGTATTCGGGATGGTAAATCAACCTTTGCCTGTTTCATTGATTTTCAAAAGGCCTTTGATTGGGTAAAACCCTGTTTGCCCTTTATGTCAATGACTTGGCCCTGGAAATTAAATCTACTGGGTTAGGGGTTAGAGTTGGAGATTTAAACTTGAGTATATTATTATATGCGGATGATATTATTATAGCAGAAACTGAGGAGGATCTTCAGAATATGTTGAATGTAGCTTATACATGGTGCTCTAAGTGGCAATTGTTGATAAATTAAGAGAAAACACAGATTGTACACTTTAGAATTAAGGGACTACAGACGAGCTCCTCTCTCTCATAATGCAACCATTACAAGTATCTTGGGGTTATATTAGATGAACATGACTTTTGAGGAGGGTATCAAAGTCATTGCAGACTTGGCAGGCAGAGCACTTGGGGCAGTAGTCAGTAAGATGAAAATCTGTAAGAATCTTGGATATTGTACCTTTTCTAAGCTATTTGAACTCTGTGTTTGCCCAGTACTGGACTATGCCTCTGGTATATGGGGGTTTAAAGAGCATGTTAATTGTACCGCAATACAGACTAGAGCAATTTTTTGGGTGTACACAAACTTGTTCCAACACTTGCCATAACAGGAGACATAGGATGGGAACCCTGTGATATCAAGCATAAAATAAACATGATAAGGTTGTGGAATAGACTTGTAAATATGTCTGAGGACAGACTTACAAAACAGATATTCAATTGGGATGTTACCCAATTAACAAGGCAAGCAAGCAAGGGAGATAGCAAGTATATTTTCTGAGGCTGGACATAGTTATATATTTAGAAATAAACTATATTGTAATGTTAATCAAATTAAGAGTCAGTTGCTTTCCAATTTTAAGGAAGAGGGGGCTAGTAATATTTTGACGATGCCCAAACTCAGAACCTATATAACCTTTAAACATCAATACGCACTTGAATTATATGTTAGTTTTAATTTAACCAGGGTTCAAATGTCAGTGTGTGCTCAGCTGAGGTCTGGTACTCTACCTTTGGCAATAGAAACAGGTAGATTTAATGATGTATATTTATGATATTTTTTGAATTTATGAAAATATTTATGATTTAATGTTTTGTACACAGTAAGGGCTGTAATGTGTATACTTTGTGTATGTTTACAGATTATATTGTGCATATTTATCTGATTTATGTTTGATCATTGTGTATAGTGTCTTCTAAGTCCATATGGAGTGGGCACCAAGAAAGGTGCATGACACTTAAATAAAAAGCAATCAATCAATCAATCAATCAATCAGTCAGTAGTTATGATAATCATGATGCAGATCACAAACAGAAATTCCTATATCAGAAACGGAGGCAGCTAATTACCAAGTGCCTTCTTGCAATTATCAGCAGAAGACCCCTTCGCCTCATTGAAATGAGTCTGCAGGTATTTCTGATGATTTGTGAAAAGCAGTATAGCGCTAAGCCTAGTGTGCAAGGGCAGGTGCATTCCATTACTCTAGTCAAAAATGATCACTCCAGAGGTATACATCACTCACTATGCATTGCAGTTATGCTTTTGGTGCAATATAGTTTTCATAATTTATTACCGGTAATGGGCTTCTGTCTTCTTTAGGCTACTCGTGATATTTTGTCTTCCTTTTTAGCTCTGCCACTAAATGTATCAAATCACTGTTAAAACAGTAACATTTTTAAGTAGTCTAATGCATATTTTCGAAATGTAGTTGATTGAGCCATACATGTGGCTGTATGCCTGGGAGACTGGTCTATGTCATTCTGCCTATAAATCATCTTTCAGGGCAAAATCCATTATTTTCATCGCTAAAATAAAATGAATGGAGGAGAGGCTCATTTTGGTATCGATCCTATTGATACTAGTATCAAGTCTCAAATCAAGATGTCACGATACTTTTGGAATCGATCCGCTCATTACTATTACACAGCGTTAACACTCTGAAATAACTGGACAAGTCTCAAACAAACTTGTTTTTAGACTGGATCTACAGGTCAGAAAAACGTTTATTTAGTGTCAAAATGTTCAGAACACCTTCATCTTGTAGGAGAAGGTCCAATATGTACCTTGATTTCTATGGTAAAGGGAAAAATAGTCACATTTGGCCAAAACCTCTGCACCTCTCACTGGGTAAGAGCCTGTGCCCACTCTAGTCTCCTAAGGTGGGGGGGCCTTGTGTTGCGCCTTGTGTAGCTCATGTGACACATTACAGAGAGTGAAAAGGACTTGGTTAGTGTCCCTTTGAAAGGTCTCCAGCACTAGCCTATGCCATATTTGCCATGGGCGCATTAAACAAGCCAATTTCCTTGAATGTTTACCCAAGACTGTAACACTGTTGTATCACTGTAGAGACCTATAGCACCAGCCTGCAACCGTTTATTATGCTGCAAAACTGTCAGTTGTAATAATATTTATTCAATACATTTTTAAAGGGATATTTATTATTTTGAACAGATAAGACTAGAACAGTTGAAATCAGGTGCAATACCCAAACCATAGGAGTGTAATTAATGAGGCGGCATGTTATAGTTTTACACAAACTGACTGATGTGTCACTTAGAGAACAATGACACCATCCGAAACCTATATCCTCAATGCATACAGAACACAAAATTAGAGATTTCTCTCAAGCTAGCATAAATACGCCTTATCCACTGAAGCACAGTGATCATTATGCTTATCAATGATTAATATCCAGTTTATTATCAAATATAAAGTACTATAATAAGAAACTGAAACCTAGACCTGCATACATGATTCAGCTGAAAGACATCAATTCATTTAACAGTGCATTTTCCTTTTTCATAATCTATGTCCTTGTTCCTTCTAAGTCAACATTCTTATCTTCAATGTTCAATAGGCTTTCATTGCGTCCTCGAAGTGCACTGGCGGTTTATTGGCAGTCTCTCACTGAGCATCTCCTCAGTGAATGCGTTCAGCATTCAGACAGTAAGGCCTTCGCTGTCCAGTCGCATCTGGCTACCAGTAACCTTGGTCTGTCTCCTGAAGACTGGATTAGTTCCTTGCCACTTAGAGAGAAAGAGAGAGAGGGGGGGGGGGTAGGAGGAGAGAAGTCTGTCAGCAGAACATTTCAGAATGTTTTCATTGTGAAATGCCTTCATAGTTTTTATATAAACAGAGGCTGGCGTCTGCATGCCAGTCCAGGTAAGTGTCTCTAAATATCCCTTCATCTGACAGTGGGGTTGTTTATTCTCCTCACCGGTGGTAGTCCAGGCCCAGTAGACTGATTCCGTTAACGGCCAGGATCCGGTCTCCCGGTATCAGCCTCTCACACCGGGCAGCAGGAGAGTCTGGTACCACCGCCCGGATAAAAATACCATTCATCTTCAATGAAGTGTCCTGGAATAGAGGCTAAATATCATATATATAATGGATTCATATAAAGAGGCCTTGCATCTACCCATCCCTATTACAAATCCATGATTGTTGCTGTTATTGACTGGTGTGTCTTAAAATTACTTTAAAGTTAACAGTAACATTTGTTCCTAAGGTTTGATAACATATTCATTAGTTCCTAGATACTTAATCCATTATTTGTGCCCCCTAACTTAAAGTGCCACCAATATGTATAGGAGTACATACTGTTCTAGCATACATGGTACTTTGAGATCTTGGATCACGTTTGTAATTTTACTTTTTACCCAGCAGGTGGTAGTGTAATACCAGTCAAGATGAGGGAAAGTATACAAAACCAGTGTGCTGTCCTCACCACTAGAACAAAAAGTTAAAACTTAACCCACTTGTCAAATGTTCATAATTCTTCTCCTTGTTTTACAACAACAAACAACCTCTAGACCACCATGCTGGCTAAATTGAGGACCGGTATTTAGAGGAGACAGATTCCAGAAGATTGTAGGACAAACAAGATAAATAAAAAACAAATTCCAACACTGTTAACCAGCTTTCTTGCCTCATCTCCTTTCCTTAATCTGCAATGGTCAGGATTAATACAGGATATGACAATGCATTCACTGTAGTCACTCTTGCTAAGAGAACTTGTTCCAATCATATCAAGAATATGAAAAAAAAATCACTATTGCAATGCATCTCTGAAAATTGATAGCAGATAGTTTGTCTATCATCAAACTTTTAATGGATTTCACATTTGACCTTAAACTGGGACCTCTCTAACACACACAGATAACAGTCCTCTCTAACGCGTAGATAACAATCGGGGAGACCTGGGAGGTCGAGCTGCCTTAAGTGGAGATCGCCACTGTGACTTATGACCTGTCTAGCAGAGGAATAGCCCACAGTGAGGGACAGCTGAGGCAAATTTGGTCTGCAGATTATCAAACAGAAATGACTTGACAATGGCTCTCTCTCACTCACCAATGTATCAACCAGAGCTAAGCCAAGTCCTCTTTCATCCCGCTGCAGTTCCAGGCTGAAAACATCTTCGCCGTTGTTATCTTCATTGTCATCCTCTTGCTCTTTTAGCTCCACAGATCTTTTCTCGTCGGGGGAGTCGAACTTCAGACAGTCTGTCGTCAGCGCAGCCAAGCATTCAGATACTAATCCACCTGGGGAGAAAGTAGTGCATGTTCAGTTCAAACTGATGTGACTGTCAACAGAGAAAAATCAAACAAATGTATACATGAAACACTTATATAAATATCTCTTTTTACCTTCCTCATGTAAATCGACACCAGATGACCAGCAGGGGGCGTCGTCAGGCTGAGTCTCACCGTCTCCCTTCGTCTCCCCATCTCTGTGTTCTACCTCCACGTCCACCAGCTCCAGGTCATGGGGCGTGTTGGGCGGGGTGAGCAGACAGGAAGGGTCCAGAGCTGACCTCCTCGCTCCACTGGGTTCAGCCTCCCTGGTCTGCAGCTCCAGACTCCACAGCTTCTGCGACAGGAGGAGGGCCCCGCAGGAGGAGGTAAACTCTGCAAGGCCTCCGAGGTTGTGGGTGGAGGAGGGAGAGGAGGGGGAGGAGGGTGATGGCGGTGAGGCAGCAGAGGTAGGAGAAGAGGATAAGGTTCCCTGGACAGGAGCCTGAGGTAAGACCACCTCAACTGGTGATGAGTCCAAGGATTCTAGACTGGCTTTTGGAAGGGTGGCCACCTTGGTCAGTTTAGCCTCCAGAGGAATGGCCGGAGCCTGCGGGACAGTAAGCATCAGTGTAATGGAGTGGGTCCATCACAAAACAATGCTTTGAAAGGGAAGACAAAGTTGACTGTAATGTGTACATACTGTACCTAAGTCAAGCCAAGTTTATTTGTATAGCCCATTATCACAATCGTCATCACATAAATGATGTTCTTTCACACTTTTACACAATGAGTGCATTTACATGTACATTAATATTCAGAAATTATTCATGATACTGAAGAATTCTGTTTTTGTGTTGCTGTATGTAAATGCCCTCTTGTCTTTATAAAAGTCGGGATAACTATGCACAACTATGAGAAAATCAAATATGATCACTGCATTTAGCATTTAGCCAGGATTGCTACATTTAACATTTGGCCAAGATAATGAAGCATGTAAACACCTTCCCATGGTGACGTTCCCATGGGTAAGGTTTTGTGGTCTGTAAATTCTGTTTCCATGGTAATATTCACAATGTTCCGTGTACTCTATTCCTATATATGGGTATATATATATATATATATATATATATATATATATATATATATATATATATATATATATATAGAGAGAG
>OMKL01072105.1:19523-39860 GCA_900302295.1 Parasudis fraserbrunneri | reverse complement strand
GTATGGTTGGCCCACAGGGTGATTCATCCAATGCAGTAGCTAGAGGGAAGGTGCATGCCTACTTCCTACCTGCTTGCAACCCTCTTGCTTACAGCTCGCTGCCATTGGCCATTGTGGTGAATTGGGCAGCCTAGCGTGTAAGTCTTCCCTTCCCACTACCCAGCCTTTCCATCGCCAAGATTCCTGCCAGGCCTCCTTGTGACCCTGCACAGCAACTTGGTGCCTCGGTGGACCCAGGCTAACTTGACATGGGATCTTGGAGCCGCTGTGTTCACCCAGTGTGGATACGCCTTAAAATCAGTCAACCATTGCCCGCTGCCTTGTGGTTAAGTCCACAAAGATGACTAATGCTGGGTGCACACAGATGCACACTACACAATTATTCCAAAGTCTGTCTAAAGGGAAGTCAGTTCACTCTGCCGTCATCTTGATAACAGGGACTTACAAGACCTGACCCCTATCTCTTTGAATGGGGAGCCATCCGTATCTAAGAATCTGTCATACATTTCATTGTTTTTCTTTCATATTTGAAGTCACTGGTAAATTACAGACAGCACAGAATGGTTAATTTGGTCAAAAAGGAAACATTTTTGATTAAAGACAATGCATTTTTTCCACTTAAACCAGCTGCTACGCATGCGCCACCTGCCACAGTCTTTAGTTACCATAGCAACCATTCCCAGCCTTTTAGCAGAGATCTGTTTAAAACTTTAAACATCTGTAAAAGTCACATTTAACCTCAAGATTAAGTAGATTATAGTTTTACGCAACATGAAATCACATCACATTTAATTATTTTCTCTGAATATGTTTGTTTTGAAGCAAGTTGTTTCTTTGTTGCCACCATCTTTAGTGTTATGGATTTTGCCATTCAAAACTGCCACAGTGCTCTGTCTCCACATGATATAGACTGTCTCTGATCATTCTCCTGACCCGGACAACATTTTTGAGATCTGAGACAAAAACCCCATGTCAGAGCCAACTCGGCACTCGCATCCCATCACCAACGCTTGCCGTGTATGAGCAGTTCAGAGATGCGTTCTGAACCAGTCTTTTAACTGTCCCGCACAGCAATATTTTCAAGCATGTTTGAATTTATCGGCACAAAATCTGCAATGCACTTGAGCAATGTATGACAAGTCTTGAGAATGGTGATGAGCAATAGCCAATGCGAGCACAAGTGAAAACCAGGGGTAGGAGGTGGAAACAACTACAAAACAGATGTGTTATCAAAGAGCTGTTATTATGTGATAATGTGATTTGTGACTTATTTATCCACATCTGTTGCATACCTGTATATACTATACCTATATATATATATATACCTATATCTGTACATATCCTGTCCATATCATACTACTCAGTAGCACTCATTTATCTAACCACTTATTCATGTATATTCTTGTTAATCACCTGTATATTGTATATTGTATATAGCTACTGCACTTTACTGTAATGTTTGCACTCTGATTGGATGACATACTTCTTTTCGTTGTACTGTACTCGTGCTGTATAATGACAATACATTTGAATCTAATCTAATCTAATAAGAATTATTAACCAAACCAGTTGAGAAAGAGAAACGGTGGAGAGACATCGCCACTACTCTTCAACAGAGATTGAATAAATTGGCCTGGAAGGTAGTGCCCATTACCCAGCATTCTGTAGGCTGTCTAGAAGTTATCTACTAATACTTGGCTGTCTGGAAGCTGTGTACTAATACCTAGCTGTCTGGAAGCTGTCTACTAGTATCTGGCTGTCTGGAAGCTATATACTAATACTTGGCTGTCTAGAAGCTATCTACTAATACTTGGCTGTCTGGAAGGCTCTAGAAGTCCCCTCTGCTTCCAGGCATCACAGCAGTGCAGAGCAGTCTGCTAGAGCTAGACAGTAAAATAAAGCAATTAACCCCAAGAGGAAGGGGTAAATGGGTGGATTTACGCCCAGTTGTATAGTCGGATCCCGAGGCGCAGACGAGGGATTTAGACTTACAACCGGGCATAAGTCCACCCATTTACCCCTTCCTCAAGGGGTTAATTGATTTTCTACAACAGTTAGACTACTAGATATTATAAAAAAAGACACATAGTTGTGAAATGCAATCATTTATTTACAAGCTTGTAGAATAAATTGTAGAATATGCATCCGCGACAGAGTGATGCGTCGGATTTGTGCCCTGTGACCGACATGATTTCCTTTGACTGGAGTCCAGCAAGCGTGAACCAATGAGATTGATTGGAAGGCGCATTGATACAGAAATATGCGGTCCCAAGCGGGACAGATCGTGTGATTTACCCCGCAAAGTGGAGGTCACGTGACGCTTACAAGCCAATCAGAATCATGGATCCAGACCCTGCTTATTTTAACGTTGTAGAATAACACTTAAAGCCTCCTTCAATCAATTTATCCCAGCTTTCTGCTCTTGTTCATATCAGAGCATCGTGATATCAGACCACGCCCCTGTTGTACTAGCTATGGCCCTTCACGGTTCTCCCCAAATGAAAAGACATTGGCATTTTTTATGATAGAACAGACAACCTTCTTCTTTAGTACAAATTCTTCACCTGAGACCTCCAGCTTGACTGTTTGTGACGCCTTTATTGAATTGAATTGAACTGAATTGATAATTGCATTTTATATAGCGCTTTTCTAGAAACTCAAAGCGCTGCCTCCTTCACCACCACTGTGAAGCACCCAACCTTGGGCTACATAGGCTCAATGGCTGCCATTTTACTGGCACCAGGCACACATCACACTACAACGCATACCTTTAAAGCATACCGTAGGGGACAAATTATTTCTTGCACCGTGAATATGAAAAAGGAGGCCCATCAAGAACAAGTAAACCAAATTAAAGAAATTGATTTGCAATATGCTCAAGTTAGAAACCCAGAATTATACAAAAAGCGAGTGGAACTCCAAACTAAATTTGATCTTCTCTCGATACATCCAATTGAAAGCCAACTCTTGGAGAGTTTCTTTTATATTCAGTGACAAATCTGGTAGGTTGCTGGATAATCAGTTGAGAGGAGTCAAGGCAAAACGGCACATGACAAAAATTTGAATGGAGGATGGCAACATCACCTCAGATGACACATTCAATGACACATTCAGGAATTTCTACTCTCGACTTTACACTTCTGAATACTTTGGTGGAAAATCTTTTAAACCACTTGAACATCACTACACTTTCCCCTGACAACAAAACGAGACTAGAGGAGCCTATATCACAAGAGGAAATAGCCGCAGCTATTTCCTCATTGCCATCTGGAAAATCTCCAGGACCAGACGGGTTCCCTGTAGAATGTTCCCTGTAGAAAGGCAAAGATCCAACGTAGTGCGCCTCCTTCAGGCCAATCTCCTTGTTAAATGTTGATGTCAAAATCCTGGCTAAAGTCCTGGCCTGTAGAATGGATGGCATTCTACCATCAATTATATCTGAAAATCAAACCGGCTTTATTAAGAACTACCACTCCTACTTTAATATACATTGTCTATTTGACATCCTGTACTCACCCTCGGAGAGGATTCCTGAGTGTGTCCTTTCTCTAGATGCAGAGAAAGTGTTTGAGCGCGTGGAGTGGATGTATTTGTTCGCAATTTTGGAAATATTGGATTTTGGACCAAATTTCATCACATGGATAAAATTATTATACAGTATTTATGCCCTACAATCCTCACCGACTCTCAACAGTCAAAACCTTTCAACCTTCAACTGGGAACTCGTCAATGGTGCCCCTTAAGTCCCCTACTTTTTGACTTAGCCATAGAACCACTAGCCATTGCGTTCTGTAGTTGTGAGGCTATCGCTGGGATTTGGAGAAAGGGAGTCGAACATAAGGTGTCCCTCTATGTGGATGACCTTTTGATTTTCATGTCAAGCCCAGGTACTTCCCTACCCCCTATGCTGTCATTACTTACCCAATTCAGCCAGTTTTCAGGATACAAATGAAATTTAAATAAGAGTGAGCTTTTTCCTGTGAGTGGAGAGACATGTGCACCAGAATACACCTATCTCCCTTTTGAAATTGTGGAAAACCAATTTACTTATCTTGGTATTACAGTCACAAGAAGATACAAGCATCTTTTCAAAGAAATGTTTTTCTGTTATCATTGTTATGTTCTATAAACCTGACACACTTGCTGTGCATTTCACATTTCGATGTCTGAACTGATTATTTGTGTAAAATACAATAAAAATATTTTTGAGAAAAAAAAAGCCTCCTTGGGAGCCAAAATCATAGATACCTTCAAGGCAGCCTAAGCAATGATAGATAATGCCAGATGCTTGCCATCAGAAATGCCATACAAGGGCAGTCTGCAGCCAAATGGCACATTGAGCCTTTCAGGCAGGGAAGGCATAGGAGGCAACTTCAAGGCAGCTTAAATGATGATACCTCATGTCTGGTGCTTGCCAGGCAGCAGACTAATAAAGGTGCAATCTGCTAGAGAAATTATGCTGAGCCCTTCAGGCAACCAAGTATTAGTGGATAGCTTCCAGACAGCTTAATTGTAACAGCAACATTACATTTTGGCGTCCTAGATCTTGGCAACCATCAGCCTTGGCGACCAGCAGTTAATTCAACATGAATAACGAATTACAGGTGTTGCTGACCTTGTTGTCTATGCTAGCAGCTGTTGTGCAGTTAAATTCTGCATTGTATAATTAAGCAACAACTCACAACAGGCCATAGTATATTGTTATATCACAGCTAAGGAGCGTTGTTTGGCCCGAGGTGAAGCAGACCCCTTAGCTGTGATATAAGCACAATATATCATGGCCTGAAGTGAGCTATTGCTTTTATAAAATGATCACCAAGTATGGCAATATGAAAGTTATAGACACACTCAAATGAACGTTTTTTATCACTAATTTAATTAATAATTTATACAAGGAAATAGGTCCTCCTGCTGCCTGCACATAGTCAGGTGGTTGCTATGCAACATACACTATTGGCTTATTTATTTTTAGTCCCATTAGTGAGAGAAGAACAGTGACAGCCGGTTACAGGGATGCTATCCTTTTGACAATATAGCTGCTACTAACTTAGCTTCTTAATAAATACTATTGAGTCAGAGCTGTTCAGAGTGCATTCAGACCAAGCAGCCAATTGGCTACACTTGCTAGCTAATGCTAAAGTCACAGCTTAGCAGTCCAACAAACTTACAAGACAGCTAACGTTAAGTTAGCAGCTGCTGCTCATAAAGATAGCATCCCTGCATTACATCTGTTATTATTCCAACCATTCACAAATCCCTGTGGTATTTTCTTTTCTGTTCCAGTCAATCCCTTCTGCAAGCATTTAGCTAATGTTACGAGAAAAAGCTCTTTCACTGTTGTGTAGCAGCTAATGCTAGCTCTTTAGCCAGTTAGCTTGTTGGAATATAGAGCCATGACCAGAATGCGCTCTCTGAGCCACCTACAATAATCAACATTTGGTATATGTCACGCCAAAGCTCTGGCACACGTGAGATTGCAGCAGCAGATTTCACAACTCGTTTGTGTTAGCTAAATTAGTCAATAAAGAAGTGGTTGCTGCAAGGCAACCAGAGTAGACAATCTGCTTCCTGTTTACACTGGCATGCGCATGC
Organism: Parasudis fraserbrunneri; assembly: GCA_900302295.1. Taxonomy (NCBI): domain Eukaryota; kingdom Metazoa; phylum Chordata; class Actinopteri; order Aulopiformes; family Chlorophthalmidae; genus Parasudis; species Parasudis fraserbrunneri. The sequence continues at coordinate 34,268 of OMKL01072105.1, read as the reverse complement.
CCAGTGTGCGTGAATGGTCATGTGATATGCATTTTAGGTGAGCTAGTATGGATGGGGATCATTTCTGAAACTGTGCTAAAATACTTGTGTTTATGGAGATCGTTTTCGTTTTAGTATGGATGTAGAGCTTAAAGTGGCCCTTTAAGTGTGAAAAATACGAGTACAATTATCACAAGCATAAAGCAATGTCTGGGAGAAACCACACTTTTGCACTCAGACAGGTTCATATGAGTTCAAACATGCAAATACTTCCAACTCATTATTCCAATAAGTTGTATTTTTTTTCTCTTTCATTATTTTACACATGTTCATATGCAGAGGTACAAACAGACACATAGACAACAGAAGAAGAAAAAAATGTGTTTGTGTTACAGCATATCACCAGAGTTTGTGTTACAGCACATCATTTTCACTTAATAACTTAAAGGTCTTAATCGCTTTTTTTTTGTTTTTAACATTACATAAAATTGTGCTATATTGTTTAAATTCATTAATAAAGTGCAGGAAAGTTGGCTTGGTTCCTGACCATTTTTTTTTCTTATATGGAACTTTCCAAAAATAATAGCATGTTATTTTCAATCTCGTCTTGTCTAAAATATAGCATCAAACATATCTATTTCAACATTAATCTTAAGTTTCTTTTTTATTTTTTTTATTTTTTTTTGAAAATTGGCTACATCAATCCAGAACATTCTTGTATATATACAGAGAAAATTGATGGGAAATAATCTCTTCGTCTAATCCACATAAATCACAATCATGCAGCATTATCTATTCACAGTTGCCTGGATGTCTCAATGCGTCATTGGCGGGCGAACATTACACTTGGTTGGGTGGAACTGCAGTTGGCTACCTTCCAGTCAATAGTCGGGGAATAAAGTACTGCCAAAGACAGCAGATAAGTGAAGATAACGCATTCAAACCAGCGCTTTGGATGGAACAGTTCCGGTTTCCTAAGTGGGTGGGACCTTCACATTGGCGCTATCGTTAACACTGTGAGATCGCTGGGCAGGTCATAAACAAACTTGTTTTTCGCTGGATCTACAAGTCAGAAAAAATTCGATTTAGAGTGAAAATGTTCAGAACACCTTCAATTTGTCAGGGAAGGACCAATATTTACCTCGATATAAATGTTAAAGAAAAGAATAGCCACATACGACCAAAACCTCTAAATTTGTTATTGGAGCCCTTTGCCCGCTCTAGTCTCCTGTTGTGGGGGCAGTACGTCCGCCAATGCCGCGCCTTGTGTAGTTCATGTGACAAATTACAGGAAAAGAGACGGACCACATCAGTCTCTTTTTTAAGTGTCTCTGGTACTGCCTCACGTCCACCCAGAAACAAAAGTGAAACTACAACTGTTGATAAGCTACATAGATCGACTTACACTTTAGGCGTCTCCATAAGCATAGTTTCAGCGATGGCCGAGGCATATCCATTTGAATTGCTAGTTGAGTTACATGAGAACGGACCCCCAAGACTAAAAAACAAGTTAGTAATATATTTCCAGAGTAAGAAGTCAAACGGTGGCGATTGTCAAGTTGAATATGAAAGCCCCAGCAGGACAGCAATGCTCCGGTTCAGGACGGAGGAGGGTAAGTGCACTTCGAAATTCACCGCTTCTGAAATGAATCGTCGTGATAAACTTTTTTATTTCCTCATGTGTAGGCTGAACTGAGTGGGAATTCGTTTTCTTACAGCCAGACAGAGAGTCCTGGAGAAAGCGACACACGAGATCAGATTGGGAGAAAGCATGCTGAAGATGACAGTTCGATTACCACATGACGTGATCGCACGTAAACAGGTTAAGTAACAACTCGTTTATCTTTACATTAGTAAATAAATAAAAAAAATAATTGAGAGTGTGCGTTCCAACTGAATAACCATGAAGGCTTTAGACTAAAGTTTAGATGTATGCAAAGTTGACAAATTAATGAATACCACCATACCTTTGCCTATTGGATGTACAAGGGTCACGTGTCACAATATAGGCCTACACTCTAGCCACTTTTTAGATACATTTGCACACCTGCACGTTGAAACTATATGTAATCAGCCAACTCAAATAACCACACCTTACAACAATGGTATGCAGAAAAGCATCTCTGAATGCAAAACACATCAAACCTGATGGGCTACAGCAGCAGAAGACAACACCGGGTTCCACTCCCTACTTAATAAAGTGGCCACTGAGTGTACTCTATCCTTTAATTCTGTGATGTTTTCGTACTTCAATGCTTGGGAATGTTCACTCTGCTTTTGTAAGCGGTTGCCAGGCCGGTTATGCTGGCTCTGATTACTTCCTTTGTACAGCAGGCAGGCATAAACTTTCATTTTTCACTTTCACTTATCATTTTCATAAAAGTACCACTATGCTTTGTATCCAAAACCTTTTTCTTAAAGATCCAGTACAATTGCTTTTTAATTCAGTGATGAATTGCTTATTTTGAAATATTAATGCCATGAATATAAATTTTTCAGCTTCAGATGTATCATTTGATTTGTTAAACCTGTTTTAGTGCACCTTCTCTGAGTACCCTCAACTCTCAGTATGTTGCGGGGGGTGTGGCCCTGTGTTCATTGAAAGGAGATGTCAAGTTAGCATCATATTTCGCCTTATTCACTTTGCCGCCATGTTGGTCACGTCTGATGTAATGTGGGGTACGGATGCGGAAGTGCCCATTCACTTCAGTGTTAAAACGTAGTAATAAAAATGCCGCTTCAAAAACCTTAATAGTAAAAAAAAACAAAAAAAAACAGGCAGAATACAGTATTGGAATTCTAAGCTCGTGATTACCAGACTCTGATTGTTTTTCGCTGCCATAGTTTTCATGTTTTGAATTACATGGAAGTGAATTAGTCATCTGCAAATGTCTTGATTTTGTTGATATCCAGGGGAATAACAACAACAACAACAACAACAACAACAGTAGTAGCAGTACCACCCCACATTTTTCTATCTAAGTCTATGGTCCTTAGATAGAAAAATGTGGACCGTGTCATAATGGGAGTATGATATATGCATAATGGCATGTTTCACACTAGGGCTCAGCGATATGACCAAATATCATGTAATACAGTTGTTCTCATGTAATATAGTTGTCATGGTGCTTTTTCATTCAAAATCGTCTATTTTCTTCTACTTTTGTTGATACTACTGCAAGGAAATTCTTTTTTTTTCTTTTCTTTTTTTTTTTTTAAACTTAAACTAACTTAAAAATATACAGTGTGTTACAATACGTATATATATCGTGGATGACAGTATAGTAACAATCCACACATTTGCATGGATCCGTGAAGGTATACCTTTATATTCCGTATTTACCTCCTAGCCCTGTTTCGCCCCTTCTCAGCCAACGTTTTCACTGCGCATTTGAAATTCTGGCTCTTTGTTTTACCCTCATCAAGACACCATTCAAACCAATTTGCATTGGATTCTCTGTTTAGGTTGGGCTAATCCAATATATGGGTTACAAAAAAATGCCAGTAATCAAAAGTGACTAAAATCAAGTTTTCTCATTCTTATATTTAGGACACTCCAGCTGATGATGCCCAAAATACATGTAAGTATTCATAAAATGTCAGGCATGAGGCACTCAATAAGAATGCTTGTTGTCTGGATGAGATGCTGTATGAACATGTTTCTAATGCTTGACTCAGGTGTGTGATTTAGATTTCGCTAACATCGTCTCAAATCATGCAGTGTTTTTCATGCTTCTGGGGTTGCCTACAAGGTCCCTTACCCGGTAGGTAAGAGGGATTTGTACTGTAGGAAAACAATAATACAAACCCCATGTTTCTATCATGTATGGTTCAGTTACTCGTGCTTTTGGTGGACCCGACCAAGGCCAGCCTACAGGAGGGAAGGTGTCTGACTGATGTCACCGAGGTAGCTTTTTGTGTGCGGACCGTGTAGAACCAACACACACACACACACACACACACACACACACACACTCACACACACACTGCACTACCTTAATAATTCCAGACATCTCATTGTCCCCAAAATAAATAACAGCATTTTCACAAACAAATGGCGATGTTCCTAGCCTCAAGTAGAGTAATTGACGGGACATGTGATGAATAGCTATGTGTCATAGCTACACGACAATTAATGCTTATGTCAAATTGAATAGCTACTGCCTCTCCAAACACAAGTGTGCTTCGTTAGCTCAATCTTGATCAAAGACGGTGATATTTGTTCAGAATAGTTTTACATTCATAAGTCATATCACGGCAGTTATTAGCTGGTATGCCCAACCTACACACTGTCTACCACATTGAATGAGGTTCGGGAGAAAATGCCATAAGCCAGGAAACAAATGCTCTCCAAACTCAATGCAAAGACTCGAACATTACACTTTGTTGGCTTTGTCATTACAATATCTTGGTCGCACCGATGTCACCACGTTGCAATATTCGCTTGATAATTTGTAAAGGGTGATGTCAGTGATATCAGCCAGTCAGGAACCTTCCCTCGTTTAGGCTGGCCCTCTTGGGTCCAGCAAAACTGTTAACTTGTATACCGGTAGTCTCTCTTTTTATTTATTTTTTGCCTTTTAATTTCCTTTGAATTTTGAAATTGAACCCCGGGTCTCTGTGGGTCTCTGCTCTGTAAATGAGAGCTGTGGGGTAGACAGGTTTTCTGAACATGATGAAACATATGAACATATGATGTCGTTGTCTGAGAAGAACTGATTCTCAAAAGGAATGTTGGATTATTATTTCTAGAAGCTATTTCTTATGCTGATGTAGGGACATTTTTGGAGGGGTAAAAAAACAACAACAACCAAAACCAAAGAAAACGAAGTATTGGAATAGTGATTTTGACACTAGCACGTCAAAAAGCCAGCAATTGAAGCTTCGAAGCATTCGAGTCAGCCCTAGTACTTAGTCATTTTAGATTGATTCATATGATCCTTATATTTCTAGTGGCAGGTCGCGATGAGCTATACAGTTCATCAGGTAGTAGTGAGCAAATGGACAGCCACCCCAAGCCATCAACTAAGCGGAGGGCAGAAGCAGATGCAGCACTGAGTGAAATGATAGACCCCAAAAAGCAAGTGTTTGGTTAGTAGCCTTGTGTTTGAAAAGCGACAATGAATCCGTTGGGGATGCACCGACACCACTTTTGAACGACAGATTCCAAGCACTAAACTTGGAAGTACCGATCCAATTCATTATTTTGACTGAATATAGACACGGGCCATTAGTTTGGAGTCACTGGGCAAAAAGTGTTGAGAGAATACTTTTCTTTCTCCATCGGAGAGATATATTTGTATGTGTCAAAAATAATTTTGCTTTGATTTGATTACTGACATTTTCCACTGTTGATATTTAATATTGGGGAAATTCACCTGAAAGGTGATGATACTATTTTAACCTGGTATTTGGCGCAATATCTGACACCGGTGTCGCTGCCTCCTCATCATTCATTGGCTTTTCACACAGCAGGATCCTATTCTTCCATATAATTTTGTCTGTGTTCAGGGTTTCCGCTAGCCAGCTCTTTGGCCGGCCCATCCTGGCCGATAAGATTCTCATTTACCGGCAAAATGTAAAATTTCATGGCCATGCGTAACGCAGATACAGTACGTGCTGTTTTCAACAAGCATGTTTACTTGGACTTTAACACACTTGCAATTAGCTGCAAGAGTTCATCCAAACTGATCAAATCATATGGGCACAAAACTCGCTACAGGAGCTCTGTCCACCATTACGAATAAAAGGATGTCTGTCATCTTATCAATCATAACGTTCTCTCTCCAGAAATGAGTGCGTTCCATAGATTGTAAATATACGTCCGTACGTGATTGTACCAGTGGCGTTCTCTCTCTCCCTCTCTCTCTCTCTGTTTGTCTTTCTCTCGAGTGTGTGCTGTTTAGAGGCAATACGCTATTGCAACTATCCAAACCGATGACAATGATTGTTTTGGGATTTGGGGGTGGTGCAATAGAGGATTAAAATTAAAATTAAAATTCAAGAAGAAATTACCGGCCAAGGTGGGTGTTAAGATTGATATTTACCGGCCAATTGAAATTCTAGTCGGCCAATGGCCTGGTAAATGCCAGGTAACGGAAACCCTGTTTATGTTAGCTCAGTGTATGAAGACATTTATTTTTAGTCGTTCCGCGCCTTTATACATTTTTCATAACTGAATTAAATTAGACAAACCTTTTGTTGTTCTTAGATTTTTAATTTCTATTTTTATTTATCTTTTATGCTCATCTTTGTGAACATAGCAGTGTGATTGTTGGTAGCAGTGTGGTAAGGTTATCGATCCCATCTATCTATCTATCTACAGTATGTGTCTCATCTGTCTTTCTGTGTGTCCGCTGATGTCACAGCATCCGATAAAAACACTCCTGGAGATGCACGTGCACCTGAGGCTGAACATCAGACAGCGGATGAAGAGCCTTGCTCCACCTCAGCTGTTTTAAGCAACATTAGCCAGGGACCGGACGAGGAGTTCTTGGTGCTGCTGGTGGAGAACATCTTAAAGAGCTGCGGCCGTGAAGCTACCTCCCAAGACTTCAGTGTGGAGATGCTTCCTGACATCTGCTCTGCCGTGGTGACGTTCCACAGTGGAAAAGGTGGTGTACTGTAAACCCTAAGCCATTACTTACTCAAAATCATTATAGAATGTTAAAATCAAATCCATTACATTTTTAATTGGGACAAGTTCAAGTTCCTTTTAATTGCCACCTTTAGGTACTGAAAATGCAAATGGTAGCTAGCGTACACTGTAACATAAAAAAAGAAATATCAACGTAAAAGGGCTGTTATAAATACAAATAGTCAAGAAAAAGGTAAAAAGTGCTGAAATTGGTTAAAAATGTCATCATGATTTACATTGCATGATTCAGCAAACACACTGCACTGGCATACAGTTGTCTTTGCGCCTAGACATGGAGGTTTAGAGGATTCAATTCGTTACCTCCTCCCTAAGTCGCCTTATTCACTTTGCTGCTATATTGGGTGCTGGTACTGATGAAGAAGTTCCCATTCACTTCAATGGTAAAACTTTGTTATAAAATGCCACTTCAAGAACCCAGGAAAAGTCTCAGTTGATTGGGGTTTTGCCAGAGATTTATATATATATATAAAAATAAATAATGTAAATAATAAAAAAGTTAGTTCTAGCAGGTTGTCTTCTAAACTTGTTAAGATACAGTATAGTTCATTTGAATGTCTTTTTAACATTTGAAATCACAAATGCAACCCTCATAATTTTAAATGACGGCCTGCTGTATGAGTACAACCACCTTGGGATTCAAATCGTTTGCTTTTCAACCTCACATTTCTAGCTGCGACCAAGCAACTAGTGTAAGTTAAAAGCGATAACTCGTGCATTGTAAGTGTGATTGCCAGAAGATTTTGTACACATATACAGCTACCATTGGTCTACAACCTTTCCAATAGCACCACCTATGTCCGCCATATTCATATTATCGAAGTTGTCAAAAATTAGTTGTATGAAGTGAAGTGTTACTTGTGAACACTTTGTCTGATTTGCACCAAACTTGCATGGGGAAGGGGTGTGCAACTTTTTGTGTAATTCAGCCACATGGGGGTGCTATTTGCAAAAAACACATGATGGAGGCAAGAAATTTGACAGATGACAGATGACACCAAATTTCACACCAGTTGGACAAATAGTTATAGCAAATAGCTACAATCAAAGGTCAAAATGTACAACTCTGAAAAGCCATGGCATGTCCGACTGACACAACACATATCCAGCTATTCTTAGTCTACAACTCTGGTCTTTGCCACTAGATAATTGCATAAAGATAATTGATACAATGCTTAGGTTGAAGCACATATCAAGGCAGCAAGAAGCGGTAGAAATGAGGGGTTTCCTGCAGCCAAATTGGTCGTCGCTTATCATATCGTATTTCTTCTTCTTTTTTTTTCTTTATACATCTATGGCAAAACCCCACTCAACCGAGACTGTTCCTGGGTCCACTGCCTTGACTTTCCTAATGTGCTCTATAGTGCATTACCTTCTCTATCCTCCGATCTTGCATGCCCATGTTGCTATACTAAGTGTAGGCCTGGGTGAAATGAAACTTTTTTTCTATCGATATATATCATGTTGAACTGTGCAGTAATGTAAAGTATGACATAAAACTGTAATTTTCAAATGACATTCCCCCACTCAAGTATTTCAGATCAAACTTTGTGAGAAATTTGAGTTAATATGTGCTTGTTATCAATTTAGACAACAGAATTGTGTGTCATGATATATGTCTATCATGATCGCATCATGATATGATCCCATTGAAAGATGATAAATGTTGCATTATCGCCCAGCCCTGGCTAAGCGGTGATGGAGCCAACACAAACACTCTCTATTTAATGAGCGTGTTTTGAATACTTCTGTAGCACAACATAATGTGCAAAAAGAGCAAATCAAATAATTCATACTTTTACTATCATATCTAGTAGTACACAGCATCACTTTAGTAGTACAATGTTCAAGTGCAATTGGTGTCCACAAAATAAATAAATTCCATTCCATAAAGGAAAATAAAAAAGGTGTTTATAGATTCAAGGTTCAAGGTCATCTTTGTTATCTTACAAGGAAGAACAACTGTTATACTGACATAATCGGAGATAGTAAGAAGACTCCAAAAGCACATTTACACAGCAAACAAAAGTATTCAAATCACATATGTTACAGTGTGTTTGTTGCATGAAAAAAATGTCCTTATAGTTTACTTATTATTAGGGCTGACTCGAGTGCTTCGAAGCTTCAATTGCTGCCAAAATCACTATTGGAATGCTTTGCTTTCTTTTGTTTACCTTGTATTACCACTCCAAAAAATCTGCTTGAGAAATGGCTTATAGAGATAATAATCCAATATTAATCTTGAAAATGAAATGGGTTCATCTCAGACAAGGACATTTAGTCGTAAGAAATCTACCACATTGCTCTCACAGCATTGAAACTTATGCACGGTAAGAATAAAGCTGAAATTATTCACAGATACTTACTACTGAAGCTTCAAAGCCCAAAAAATAGTAATTGGGACAGCCCTACATGTTATCATCTTTAGTTTACTTATAGACTTATTTTTATCTAACTCATGTTTTTATTACTTGACAGAAAACACTGCTTTCATTGCAAGCTGCCCCAGCAACAGGATTTTCAAGAGTAAGGGAATATCTGTCCGATCTCTAGAAGTCACAACCAAAGTTAGAATTGAAGACATACCAAATGTTAGCCAAGACCACCTTCTCCTGTACTTTGAGCATGAAGGCATGGATGTGGAAAATGTCGTGCTCAGTGATGAGGAACAGTGTGCTATAATCACCTTTGAAAATCCCAAAGGTAGTGTAATTATGTTTTCTCTATCGGCATAACGATACTATCATTCTAATTGATAAAATGGTATGTAAGAGTCTGACACTAAAAATGTGTTTGCTTTTCTGATTAGCTGTTGACAGAGTCATCGGAAAGAAGCATCTCATCGAAAAGAAACCTATCAAAGTTTTTCCTTTTTATGAATCTTTGGGAACAGCCCTCTATGGCAAAGATAGACCTACACTGAAACTCCCTGCTACTGTCTCTGAGAGCATCCATCCTGCTATTTGTAGATACCTTCGTGACAAGCATGACGATGCAGAGAAAATCTACAAAGAAATGGAGAAGCATTTCTGCAAAGTAGACTTCAAACAATCGACTGTATGCTTAAGCCCTCTACCTTCTCTACTCCAGCAAAAGGGTTTCAAAGCCAAGGACGTCCAAGAATGGGCACATGCAGTGAAGATGGCCTTAGCACAAGCTTTGTCCAAGTTCAGTTCCCTGGAGCTTCGGGTTCAGTCAGCTGTGTGGGAAGAGTCTGAAGCAAAGATCAGACAGGCAGTGTTGAATGAGGCTGTGATTGTAGTTCCTGATAAAGGCAAGAGTGTCTTGGCAGTGTCTGGCATTAAGGATGATGTCAACAGACTGGAGAAGCCTCTCTGGGAGATTTTGAACGGGGTTGCCAAAAAGGTTGAGAGAGAGAAGTCGAGCAAAACAGAGGAGATCCAGTTGTTGCCATCTATTTACCACATCTTGTTTCAAGATGGCCTTCAGGACAAGATATTACATGAATACCCTGAGCTTGAAATAGCATACAAAAAGGAGAGCCAGAAGTTCATCGTTTATGGCTTAAGTGATGAGGTTTGGGGTGCAAACAGAAAGATAATGGATGGAGTGCTAGCACTAAAACGTCAAACATTACAATTGGATGCCTTTGTGCTTGATTTTTTGAAGGGTGAAGATCAAGAAAAGCTCACAAGCTCTCTTCTCACATCTAAAAAAATTGATGCAGCACTGGAGATAAGTGGAAAGACAGTGCAACTCCTTGCTGTTTCAGACAGTGCTCTCAGTGAAGCTGAGGATGAACTGAAAAACCTGCTGATCTCTCAGTACATCCGTGTTGAAGACAGTGATGTCCTGAAGATGCCAGAGTGGAAGGACCTGGTCACTGGTTTGGAGGTGACCACCAATCTTTCATTCAGGAAAGTTCTGATTCAGACATCTGCTACTGTGCCAGGTCAGCAAGTAGTGGTGTCAGGGTTCAAAGATGGTGTTAAATCCATTTGCAATGAACTTGATGACTTCTTACACCAGAATGCTAAAGTTGAAGAAGTTGTCACAATCAAGCCAGACACCATAGTCAAATACATTGAGGAACATAAGCAAAATGATTGGTCAAGCCAAGTGAAAGACAAAGTGGTTGTTTCCTTCAATAAAGAAGCCATCTGCCTAAGTGGTTCCAGAGCTAATGTCAGAGAGTGTAAGGCCCTGTTTGATTGTGTGGTCTCCTCAGTAGTCTTTGATACTCTGAAAGTCCCCAAGCCTGGAGCAAAGAAGTTCTTCAAGGATACAGAAACTATGTACATGTCATCAATCATGAATGCCACCGGTTGCTTGGTCCAATTGGTTGATGAGCTTGATGGCAGACAGGATTTCTCCCTCGGACGAGGACCAAATCCTACGTACCAGTTTCAGACACCTGATGGAGTAGAAATAGCTGTTTGCAAAGCTGACATGTGCCGTTACCCAGTTGATGCGGTTGTAAATTCCTCTAATGAGAACTTGATTCATAGTGGAGGTCTTGCAGCAGCACTCCTGAATGCTGCTGGCCCTCAGTTGCAGGACGAGTGTGACAACCTAATCAAGCAGAAGGGACAGCTCAAGCTAGGAGACTGTGTTGTAACTGGTGCAGGGGGGCAGCTTAGCTGCAAACATATCATCCATGCAGTAGGACCCCCATTTGATTCAGTAGATCCACAGCGATCTGTGGGGCAGTTGAGAAGATCTGTTAAAAGAAGCCTAGAACTAGCAGAAACACATGGCAGCCTGTCAGTGGCTCTGCCGGCCATCAGCAGAAACCGGGGATTTCCTCTCATCTTGTGTGCGGACACCATTGTCAAAGCAGTAAAGGACTATTGTGATGTTAAGTATGGTAATAACGCCCTGAAGAGGATCCATTTGGTGAACCAAGACGACAGTACTGTTCAGGCTATGGAGTCAGCTGTAAGGAAGATGTTTGGAGACCATAGCATCAGTCCTTCTCATCAGAATGATCCTACCGGACCCACCCAGTCTCATGACATTAGAATGGTTCGGAGTAAGACCAACTCCGACCAAGTGCTGACCAAAGAGGGGTTGTGCATCACTTTGACAAAAGGGAATATCCAGGATGCTACGGTAATTGCAACTTTTTTGAATCTTCAGTGAGTTGGTCTCAGGGTGTTTTCGCCTACAGTCCTTTTTAAAATGAACCAAACTCAATCCTTTTTAAGTGGACCAAAAAGAGGACCAAGAAAAAATTAACTCTGTCCTCTTTGTGTTCACATTGTCCTCTGTTTTGACTGAGAACTCAGATCCTATTCTAGTTCACTTAAGCACCTGATGAGATCCCAGTCCACGTTCTGTTCACACCTACATATTTCCTCATATAACTCACCCCTAGGGCAGGGAAAATATATCTAAAAAAAATCGATATCAAATCGTTTTATTTGAATCGAATCGAATCAATTCTTAAAATCCCAAGATTGATCTTTTAGTCTATGCTTTTTTATTCAGTGGATGTGTGAAGAATTTTGCTAAACGCTATTTCCAGAGCGCCTCCTGTCCTGCATGTCTCTAGTTTGCCTTGCGCCGAGTTTCTGCCGAACTAGTATGGAAATTCAGGTCACCAAATTACATCTTTAGACAACAGTGGCAGGTTCAAGCTCCCTGAGACCAGCACCATCAAGCCTAATTGAATCAATATTGAATTGAATTGAATCGGAAATCGAATCGAATTGGGACCTTGTGAATTGGAATCGAATCGATTAGTGAAATCGGATTCACAACATTTTGATTCATTGCATTTTGACAAGAAAGGCTGTGATTGGCTGTAGCACAACACATGACCACACCAAGTTGAAAATATCATAGAACTGGAATAGATGGAGCTCTCATGCATCAAACTAATCCTATTTTGCATCATGACATTATCCAAGATTTTTGTCAGCCATTTTAAGGCGTACATGCAAAATGACCATTCAAGAATGTACATTTGAGTAGGAGTGACATTTCCATCAAGTTCTACTCTGAACTTTTTACACAGGCATTTCTTGTTATGAGATAATCCCAACCGCATTCAGTACTAATTTGCAAGTAGGATTGTGCAATTGTGTTCGATGGAGCACAGTCATTGAATGGGCCCTGAGCACGATCTTTGGAGTGCCATGAAACCTCCAGTAAGTGTGTCCATGACACTTCTAACACGTTGTAGAAGCCATAATACTGATGGTACCTTTAAATAATGACATTAGCTCATTTGAGATTTGCTGCAGCCCATTTATTCATCTCTAGTAGCCTACTGTGTTGTTTGTAAATCATAGTGTTTTTGTTGTCTCTGAAAAAAGGCACTACTGAACACTCAACTTGTACGTTATGCAATAATTATACCGCGAATGTCGCCCAACTTGCGCTTTCATTTAATCAATAAACCTGAAGCGCACCACCAAACGGTCTCAAAAGCCAACCGCACTCAGACCGCCTTCTGAGATGGTCTCAGCTCGCTTTGCCTTTTGGGGGTCTGAGTTTGTTTGGATGCCTTCACATATACACAAAAATCGCTGAGTCCACTTGAGAGGCTGAAACGGACCAAGTGTGAAAATGTCCTCAGTCAGCCAGTTCAAAGGATAAGGCCAGTTTGAAAGAATAATGCCAGTTTTAAAGGATAAGGCCAGTGTAATTTTATCTTTTTTCTTATTGTCAACATTATAATACATTTCTTCTCCTCTCAATACTCTTCCTACTCTCTCCTAACCTTAGAAGCTCTCAAATACAGCTTGAAAACACGTATTTCCAGTTTTAAATATTGTAATGTATTATTATGAAAAACAGGAGCTTTGTAGTTATTACAAAATGTACTTCAAAAGGCAACAAGCTCTATCGATCTATTGGTGTACAGTAGTAAACAGAACAGTGTAGTCTCTGAGCATGCGCATTGCTCATTACACTCGAGTCGAGGAAAAAGCCCATGTTCATCGCAACGATGAATTATGCTGACCGAAGCAACAGTACAGCTCTGTGACTTGTTTTTTTTGACAATAATGGAGTTCTTTTGACTTCTGTATGTGAGCTACATCCAATGTTGGCTAGATGGACCATACTTGGAATGCATTGTTGAAGGCTATGTTGACAATAAGAAAACAATAAAATGACACTGGTCTTATCCTCTTTTAACAGTCGTCTTGTTAAGTCGTACTGAAATATAGAAGATTGATCTGACATATTGGAAGCTGCATGCAACTGAGAAGATTTTGTTTCTGCATTTTAGACCGAGGCAGTCGTGAACACGGTGGGTGAAGACCTGGTGCTGAATAGTGGAGCCGTGTCAAAGGCCATTCTTGGTGCTGCAGGGCCTAAACTTCAGGACTTGATCAATCAAAAGAAAGCCAGAGGAAAAGTGGGAGATGTCATCATTACAGCGGGCTGCCAGTTGAAGAGTAACAATGTCTTTCACACCATCGCCCCTCACTGGGACAATGGACAAGGCACAGCTGAGCAGGTAAAGCTTTTATGCTATTGTAAAGGAACTAAACTAGTTTTTACAATTATAGTGCTTCAAAAGGGATAATATCCATGTTCTAGGGGGCTTGTTTGCGTAATTTGAGGTGCACAAACGCAGGTGTAAGCCCAGAGCGGTGACACACGTGGGTGTGTCCAACTTATTTTTGGTAATTTGGTGACCAGAGATGCAAGCACATCTGTGGCACAGTGCGGCGCAGGTTTGCGGTAGAAGGAAGACATTATTAGCAGGTGGAATTAGGGCTGGCTTCAATTATGGCCAATCAAATCAGCTCCTCTCATTCCCTTTAAGAACAATATGCACCTGGCTACGTCAGAATAACTTCAACCAAGGCCAAAGAGATCCAATGGCAATATGTGCATGTAGATAATTAAATATGAGAATAAACGTGGTTTTCCAAAGAATGGAACGTAGGAGGATAACAGTTGAAAGATCTCTGATTATTGTAATTCAAAAGCCCAACATTAGGTTCTGATATGATATTGATTGTTTATATCATGCTGTTGTTTTAATTCTGCTATGCACTGCTTTGCACTGCTATTGTATGTCTCTTACTGAATTTTATGCTGTGAAGCACTTTGAGCTGCAATTCTTGTATGAAAGGTGCTATACAAATAAAGATTATTATTATTATTATTATTATTATATATTATTAATA
>OMKL01072105.1:6687-19503 GCA_900302295.1 Parasudis fraserbrunneri | reverse complement strand
GCTTCAATTATGGCCAATCAAATCAGCTCCTCTCATTCCCTTTAAGAACAATATGCACCTGGCTACGTCAGAATAACTTCAACCAAGGCCAAAGAGATCCAATGGCAATATGTGCATGTAGATAATTATATTATATATTAGACTCTACCCACGTCATCCGATTATGAATGAATGGATCCTTTAGTTTTGTGTCATACACTTGATGTGGTCCATAGCCTGTTGAAATTCATTCAGTTATCATACTTAAACGAATCCATGATCTCCATAGATTGACCCAACAAAAAGTAAAAATGATAGGAGGCAGCACGCAGATAATTATTCAACAGGCTGGCCTATCTCACAAGATGTAACGTTTCTCCTGTCACTCCTCCACACACGAAAGAGAATGTTTGCTCAATTATATATAGCCTATATAAATCTTTTCCAGCCAGCACAGTAGCCTATAATAGTCCACATCCAACGTGACTGTCCTCAGTCTTCCTCACAGTCGGCCCAGCAGACCCCCTGAGGAAGACTTGGGTGTGTAGACTAATTGTGCTGGCCTGAAAATGTTTTTGAATATGAGCAATAACTATCTGTGTGTGTGCCTCTGTGTTCCACTGCATATCATAGATTGAGAAGACAGCATGACCCTATACTACTTAGGTTTGTATGAATGCGAGGACTAGCCTGCTATTTAGACTTGTCACTCTCCTCAGTCCTCACGTGTCCTTTTGTCTTATAGTGCGTTGTGCTCACGGTTGAATTAGATTATCTTAGATTGAAGAGCTGTTCTGGAATGCGGGTCACCATGATGTTTTCCATGTATCATGATGCGTATCGATTGATTCTGATCCACACATGAATTCAATAACCACAAATGTAAAGCTTGCATAGCTTGTTTTGATTAACTTATTAGAAGGTTCCATTCAGTTGAAGGATTTACTTCAAAGTGGGATGAAATGCATGTCTCATATCAATAATAACAGCTTGTTGGAATTTGGACAGATGTTCCTGTGCGCCCTAGCCTAGACTACTGTCATGATTTTATTGGGATATAAACATTGCAAGAGCAAAGAAAATGGACTTTGCAGAGGTTATATGAGGTAGGAAATGTATTCAGCTTGAAGACGACAGAACAACAACAGAAAACTCTGGCTATTCGGGTGGAAATGTGCATATTAACAAGAGTAAGCGGTTTACAAGAAAACTCAGTTGGATACCTTTAAAATATACTGCACTGCGAAATGAAAACAAAAGACAGCTTCGCTTTTCCAAGTTATTCTGTTGCTGCCTAGCCTACCATTGTTGTATGTAGCCTGTCTATTTGTTACCTTGATATGGACATGGATATGAAGGCTGCACACGATTTGCCTTCTCCAGTAGGACTGGTCTTGGACACCCAATACAATATGATTAATCCTAAACCATCTATGAACACAATCTTTACAACATAAAGAATTGTTAGCAATTGTATGATTACTCCTAAACCATTTATGAACACAATCTTTACAACATAAAGAATCGTTAGCAATAATGTGATTACTGCTCAACCATCGATGAACGCAATCATTACAACATAAAGAATTGTTAGCAACACATTGTTTTATGAAGTAGGATGGGTAGAGGGAGACCTGTGCATCACAAGTAAAGGAGCAGGTTTATCCACCCGTATGTACTCTCTCCGTTAATGGTTCTCAAAGAATATCGTTTCCTAGATAGGCTAAATAACAACAGGTACTGACATAATGAAAGACGAGTTCAGTTTCACCACGGACTTTCTACGGTATTTGATGAATTCATCATTGGGCATCACTGTAAAACAAATTTACATCAGAAGAAAGTCATGCCCTGTGCAATGAGGATTCTTTCACTATACTTGAATCAATCCAGTGTCAGATCATGTGACCCAGAGACCGTCTATACAGTGAGTAGACCATATTTGTTCCTCATAGACTAAATGCGCTTTTGATATGTCATTAATGGAAAGTAAAAGTAGTTCCGCTGGCTTGTGGAAGCGAGATGCAGGCTGCTTTCCAACACAGCCACCAGTGTGCTGGATTTGAGTTTCATTCGAACAAACCGAAGGGATTTGCACAGAAAGCACGTGTTTCTGTGCACAGCAAGGGAGGCTGGCTGGCAAGCTCTGCCTAACCACGCACACACAGGTCAAGTCTCTATCTCTGCAGGGCACACGCACACACAACATAGTTATTTCTTGCAGGCACAAAGCCTGCAAGGATTGCATTGCTTAGGTGTTTTGGACAAGAGACTAGAAAAGAACTTGCTAGCGAATTAAAGGTATCCAACAGAGTTTTCTTGTAAACAGCTCACTTTTGTTTATATTCACATTTCCACCCAAATAGACAAGAGTTTTTCTATTGTTGTTCTATAGTCTACAAGCTGAATACATTTCCTACCCCATATAATCTTTTGCAAAGTCTATTTGCACCATTTATATCCCATCCATGTTGTTTCACTCGGTTTTGGTGAAGGTGTGATTAGTCCGACCTCCTTTTGAGGTAGTTAGCTCGTTAGATTTCGAGGAATCAATATGAAGCACATATCAATATGTGGAATCAATATGAAGCACAAGGGCGTATTTACACATCTCCAGTGCAGTCTTTTTGTTTCCTATGTCTCTCCTACAAATTCAAATTGGCTCATATAGCCTACTGAATTTAGCTGATAAAGTGTCCTATTTAATGAATTTTGTTTCCAGATATTGAGAGGGATTGTGAAGGATTGCTTGAAACAGGCAGAGGGCAAAGCCCTGGTCTCCATAACCTTCTCTGCCATCGGGACAGGAAACCTGGGCTTCCCCAAAGACTTTGTGGCCTCTCTAATGCTGGATGAGGTCCTTCAGTTCAGCAGTAAGAAACAGCCTAAGACCCTGAAGGAGGTGGTGTTCATTCTTCACCCAAGTGATGCACAAACCATCCAGGTAAAGACACCCCCCATTAGTGAAACATCGTAATAGTGATATATATATACGCATAACCATCCAGGTAAAGAAACACCCCAGTCATTGTCATCCCAACAGTGATACAATCATGAGCGAACAAACGGACAATTAATAAACACATTTGTTTGATAGTAATAGCATAGTCAAGGCTGTGTTTGCTATGTGCGGTGTTGATGTTACATTTGTGAGTCGGTGATGGCAGACGTGTTTCTGCTTTTATCTCCAGGCTTTCACAGATGAATTTACGAGAAGGTTCACAACGTCAGGTGGTCCAGCACCGGCGCCAACATCTACCACGCAGAGTAAAGGTGGGCTACAGTGAATTTGATCTTTCATCTACTATATAAAATGAAAACAAAACTCACTATGTATGGAATATTATTGACATTATACATCTGTTTATGTATATATATAGAGAGAGAGACAGAGAGAGAGAGAGAGAAACTAAAGTAGTAATCAAGTAAAAAAACAAAACATTTTCATATAAAGAAATGTCTTTTGCCACTCTATCACCAATTGATATGACACAGTAGTGATTCTACCTATACAAGAGTTCATGAATACTTTTACTTTTACGTCACCAGCAGCAACAGCAGTGAATAGAAGACTAACTCAGTGGTTAACATGAATTTTCAAGATGGAAAGCAAGTCAGTACAGTGCAAAAACGCAACAGTAATGACTACTTATCGCCAATAGATGTTGCCAAAATAAACAACAGTTGAGGACCGTACCAGTTTAAAGGACCATACCAGTGTCATTTTGACTTCTCACCATTACCAGAGATTTCTATCTTTAACACATTTTGTGTGCATAGGTGTAGGAAGTGTATTGGTAGATCTCAGCATACCTTTTCCACTGCCATTGATGTTGACATGGGGTGGAAATATACTCCATGAAACTTGAAAGTCTCTAGGCACAGGTAATTCACCCTTGTGAAAACCACCACGCCTTTTACTATCACTAACATTACTGTATTAGTCTACTGTAAGCCATTCAAATTTGCACATCAAGCGGGATCACCTGTGAGTTAATGACAAGCGCACCAACTGAATGCAGAAGTTCAACATACGGGGCTTGTAGTAGAGTGTTAGTGAAAGTAAAACGGTGCCGTGATTTTCACAAGGGTGAATTACCTATGCCTGGCAACTTCCAAACAACTTTCAAGTCTCATGGAGTATTTCCCACCCCTTTTCAACATCAACGGCAGTGGGAATGATGTAAGCTGAAATCAGCTGAAGCACACACTGTATACTCCTACGAACACAAAATTAAAGACAGGGACAATCTCTGGTAATGGTGAGAAGTCATAATTGGACTAGTATGATTTACATTTAGGCATTTTTCTTTTATTCTTTTTTTTTGGGGGATTTTTCTTTTCTAATATGGATATATACATTTTTAAATCAAATTCAAAGTTTTTCAAATGTTATTGCTTGGTGTTTGCTGTTCTGTTGTTGATGCTTTATGTTTTATTTGCTTTTGAGGTCCCTTTTCTAAAGTCACGTCGAGCTCTGGAATGCATGAGACAAAAATGGGAAGTGTGGTTATACAGGTCGTCAAAGGAGACATCACCAAGGAGACTAGCGATGTCATTGTCAACTCCTCCAATGAGACTTTCACTCTCAAGTCAGGTAAATCACTAACCAACTTTTCTTTGGCTTAAGTTATTTCTAGTTCCACATTTATGTACAGGAAAAAGTGATTAGTCATATTATTTCCCATGAAAAGTTGCCTATAAATTCCTTCAACATAATTTTAAGTTATTGAGTGTATTAAAATACTTAAGTGGAAAATAACCATCAGAGCTATGATAGACTAAAGGTTAGAGAAGTTGGGCATGATCAAAATTCAATCCCCGAACCGAATGTGTAAAATGTGTGAATGGGTAAATGGTGTGGATTGTATAAATGGTGTAATTGTGTGAATGGTGTGAATGATATGAATGTGTGCATGTGTAGAACTGTGTACAGGGTGTTTCTGAAAAAGACTGTGCTCAGTCAACTTACATTAAAAAGGTTAAGTTGAGAATGTTAAACCCCTAGCCCTATTTCCTACTTACTAATGATGGTGTTGATTAGTAAGAGTCCTTTCTCAACACAATCCATGCTGTTCTTCATACTGGATACCTGCAACTCTGGCTAGTTAGCCACAAAACCAATGCAAAGTCAATGGGGCCACGCTCGAGTGTGTACAAGCCCTGAAATAAATGGTGAAACCTACTTAAGGTGCTAGAGCGTGGCCCCATTGACTTTACATTCGTTTTGTGGCTAACTAGTCGGAGCTAGTATCCCGTATCAAGAACGGCATGGGTTGTACTGAGAAAGGACTCTACCAATTGACAACATCATTGGTAAGTAGGAAATAGGGCTAGGGGTTTAGAATTCTGAACTTACCATTTATGAAAAAATGCATGATGACATTTTTTTCCCTCTCCCTTATCCTTTTTTTCCCTCCTCCAGGAGTATCCAAGGCCATTCTGGATGCCGCTGGGCAGAATGTAGAGATTGAGTGCCAACAGCTCGGTAAGAGCATTTGCCATTGATAACATTATTATACCAATATTGTTAGGGAAGTTGCTTTCAAAATATGATGTGCTACATACCGGTATTACTTATTCCTCTGAATTAAGTGTAGTGTAATTACGTTACATTATTACTTGCTCTTCATAGTAACACGGTATACACTCATTATATTACTTTTGCATTACTTTCTCTGGTAGTAAGGCTATGACATGTCTTGTCATAATCATTTTACATCAATCTAATGTTTTAGGAGAGGAAACCACTAAAGATCACCCAGTGATGTCTTTATGTCAAACTTGTGATAGTTTCAATAAATAGTAAATAAACTAGGGCTGTCAATCGATTTAATTCTTTTAACACGTTAATTGCATGATTTGCTTGCGTTAATCATGTTAGCGCATACTAAAAAATACGTAGCAAAATGCGTCTGTAGGGGCAGCAGTCATGAAGAAATGGTTAGGGAAAGTAATGATAAGTACTTATCGGTCACAGGAGTCTTCAATAATGTTGAATGGTGATCCATTTTGTGAATACATTTTGTTTTCTGATGTAATAATATCTTTGTTAATTAATTTCCATTAACATTACTGCTACCATGCCTAATTAGCAAGCATAGCTTAGCTCAACCTGTGTAACGTTACCTAATACTTGTTGCTCCGCTGGGAAAGACCGTTCATCACTGCATCGTTTATACGTCTTGGTTTAATCCAAAAGTCAGTTTGGAAACTTTGTATAATGAAATAAGTAAGACATTCAGAGGATGTCTGGTCACTCATTATTCTCCCAGTCTGCATGCCAGTGATCATGGATGTAAACAAACTTTCCCACTGTGGCTGGATGTCAAAGCTATGGGAGGCGTTTGGGGTCAAAAAGGGTTTTCAAATTAATCGAAAAAATGTACGCGTTGATATTGACAACCCTAAAATAAACATTACAAAAAATAAATTAATAGTCTGGGAACTCTTTTAAGTCCAGGATATACTATAGAATATATATACAGTATTCTTGAGAGCCCATAATACTATAGGAAGACAGGAAGAGAAGTGGACGCTGATACACACCCTAGCTCTCCTCTGTCTGCTCGCAATGATATTATGTAACACGCATTTTAGAAGGGATACTTCTGATTTTTGGAACCCTAGCCCTATTTCTTACTTACCAGTGTTGGTGTGGATTTGTAGAATCCTTTCTCAGCACAACCCATGCTGTTCCTTATACTAGTTCTGGATAGTTAGCCACAAACCAATGCAAAGTCAATGGGGCCAAGCTCCTGTCTGTACAAGCTGACTGAGGCTCTCTGAAATTTACTCCACAATGCACACGAAGTAGATGTGTAGTCTCTGCCAGGGCAGTGAGTGTATACATAAAAGGAAAGGTCAGGATAACACAATAAAACCCCCAGGCTTATTTCCATTGTGGTCCCTTTGGGGATGGGGGAGATCTGTCCCCCCATTCATGGCAAGAATGACAAAAACATGAATCAATACAATAATATAATACAATACAATACTATACAATGCAATGCAAACATCACCAGTGCCTACACTGTCACTCAGCAAGTTATTCACTAAAAACAAATGATAAATAAAAACATCAATCGAGCTCAACGGAGCTCAACAATGGTTTGTGGCTAACTAGCCAGAGCTAGTATGAGGAACAGCATGTTTTGTGCCAAGAACAGACTCTTACCAATCAACATCATCATTGGTAAGTAAGAAATAGGGCTACGGTTCCAAAAATCAGAACTATCCCTTTTAGAGTTGATTCGCTGTACACTTTTTTTATGGTTAAATTTTTTTATCTGATGGGCTTGGGGAAAGTATGAAGTCCAAGTGAAGTGACGAGTCATAGGTGTTAAAGTCAAAGTCGAATTGCAAATCTTTTTATTTATTTTTTTATTTTGTCAAGTCGAGTCTGAAGTCATCAAATTAGACTCGAGTCTGACTCAAGTCCAAGTCATGTGACTCAAGTCCGCACCTCTGGTATATACTGCCGCCAATATTATAATGTGATTCTGAAATGAAAGTACACTATCTGCACTTAAAGGATCTCAGCCAAACCAGGGCCTGGTAATGACACAGCCTGGTAACCTGAAGTGTAAAAAGATCCTCCATCTGGCCGGCCAGACGGACCCCAGGAAGATCTATAAGGCCGTGAAAGATGCTCTCCAAATGTGTGTGACAAACTCCTACACCTCCATCTCCTTTCCTGCTATTGGCACAGGTGAGACCTAACTCCAGAATGTGACTCACGAAAACAAACGATTGGAGATATCCGGAGATATATCGTATTCTTTTGACCCGATAACGATGATCAATTCCTCGTCAAAAAGGTCTCTATTAACCTCTGTTAAAGGTTCCATATTATACTCCTTTTCACCTTTATTCCTGTACCACAGATGAATTAGTCCACAACAATGCACAGAGTCGACGAGTGTTTCTGACTAGTCGACTAATCTGTGAAACCCCTAGTTTCCAGTAACAGACTCCTTGTGCTTCGTGCAAGACTCATGTTTATGCACAGATTTGATCTTAAAGATCTCCCCCACTCAAAAATATATATTGATTTTTTTTTCATGGTTAACATGGTAAAGGTGTAGAGATGTTGCTAGGCCATTTTCCGTAGTTTACTGAACAATTTGTTGGAAAAACACATATTGATAGAAATTGCTTTTCAATATGGAAACATTTTAAGGGTTTAAAGTACATCTGGAGGGGATCTTTAAAACATACACTGGAACAGAAAGAAAAGTTTAGAATTAGAATGAATCTCAAGTTTTATTATTTCTGACTTGTTAGTTGGAATGCAAACATCTGTGTACCTGAGACCACCCATGACCACATAAAGTTTTTGCATGATGTTTCAACCAGCAGCTACGTAGAAGCTAGTATACATCCATTCGTGTGTCTTGTCTTGTCTGTCTGTCTGTCCGACCCAAAAGACAACAACTTTGTTTGCCATGACATAGTATTTTAAACACTATTATTGTTCACATCTTTGCTGTTTCGTTCACACAAAACCCCCTTTCAGCTAAAGAAAACACAAATTCACATTTTTGCCATTTTAGGCCAAGGCAGTGCACAAGCCAGCCAGGTCGCGGATGCCATGTTGGATGCAGTGGTGGATGTGGTGAGACAGAGCACCGGGAGTCCCCTGAAGACCGTCCGGGTCGTCATCTTTCAGCCTGCCATGCTGAAAGACTTTCACAGCAGCATGCAAAAGAAAGAAGGAGATGGTCCTCAGGATACAGGGGCTCCCAAGGACGGCATCGGGTCTCGAATAAAATGTACGTCGATGAAACGAGCAGCTGGTGTTTACGAGGTGGAGCAATAGGAAGGTTTAATCTAGGATTGCAATTAAGAATTAGATATTTCATTTTGGCTTTCAAATCATGGAAGACTGAGATGTTTGTGTGTTTGCTTACTGATCATAGATAACCATTGTGAGGCAGAATAGATTGTGACTAAATCAATATAAAAAAAAAAAATCTCAATACATTTTGTGACCTCTTTGTATACTTACAATATACTGTTAAATGCCTATTGCTTCATTACCTTTGGAACTTTTTTCCAGCCTTTTTCGGACTAAGTGCTAGCAAGCCACAGAAGGATCAAGACTTTGTCATTTTGAGCCAAGAAGTTGATCCAGCTTGCTTTCACATCTGCGGCGACTCGCAGGCCAAAGTCGACTCGGCCAAGACGTGGATCGGTGACCTAACATCCAGACACCAGGCCAGCAAGCACATCAACGATGGCGCCATCCGCAGCTTCTCCACCGCCGACCGCCAGCGCCTCGTCGATATCCAGGCCACCCTGGGCGTCCGGATAGAGTACACTCCATCCCAGTCCATGCTCACCATCGAGGGGCTTAGCACGGACGTGCTCAGCGCCTACAGCGAGATCGATGTGATGCTGAAGAAGGCCAGAGACGAGGAGCACTTAAAGACGGCTGTGGAGCTGGCCGGCACCGTGGCCGACTGGCAATACGAAGCTCCAGGGCTTCAGTTCCAGAGCTTAGACCCCACCGCCAACTATCACCTTGAGCAGGGGCTGGTGGACAAGTTGCCATTCGTGACGGTCACCATCCAGGGTCTGTTGTACAAGGTCGCCATGCCAGCGGGACCCGCGAAAGACGCGCAGGGGCAGCACCTCAATGTCAGACGCATCGACAAACTAGGTAACCTCATCAGAGATTATGCTATAGCACCCAAGTCCAAAATATATAAATCTTTTCCATACTGAGAGTATGTTGTTCGTGTATTAAGTGTGTTGAAAGTATATTTTTACCCATATGTACCTTTCTGAGAGTGTACATGCAATGTATTTTTGGTACTTTCATGTACTAATTCAAAGTATATGTTTCGTATGATAATCATTAATATGCTGTAAGTGTAATCTAAGTACACTTTAAAAAAAGCTTATTGAAAGTGTACTATTTTGGTGAGCAAAAGTAACCAAAAATACATCAAAAGTATAATTTCAATATATTTAACTACATCTTAAGTACAACTTTTAACACACAAAGTACAACTTAAGCGGTTTCATTCTTTAGTATACTTTATGAATACAGAAAATATACTTAAGTATACTTTTTTTTTACTTGAGCACCAATGAAAGGCTTTTATTGAAAGGATCTACTGTATGTCATTTAATTTCCTCTCTCCCTGAAATATATATATATATATATATATATATATATTGTTCAGGTGTCCAGTTGGGTTGAGATCTGGTGACTGCGAAGGCCATAGCATATGATTCACAAAATTTTCATACTCATCAAACCATTCAGTGACCCCTCCTGTGGATGGGGGCATTGTCATCCTGGAAGAGACCACTCCCATCAGGATATAAATGTTTCATCATAGGATAAAGGTTATCACTCAGAATAACTTTGTAGTGGTTTGCAGTGACCCCTCCCTCAAAGGGGACAAGTGGACCCAAACCATGCCAGAAAAATGCCCTCCACTCATTTAGTCAGGTTTTTCCTTTAATTTGTCACCACCATATTTGCCCCTGCTGGCCTCGGATCAAATCCCCCCACCTCTCAGTCTCCCTCTCAACCGTTCTACTGTCTCAATAAAGAAAACACACATAAAGATAAGAGAACTCTAATATCCCTGTGGGCAAATTGCGTGCTAAGCATTATACGGCAATGTATGGACGATGATGTACAAAGGTAAATAAGAAAAACTGGTTATTAAAAACAATTGGTGTTATAAATAATATAATAAAACAAAAGGGATTGAAAAAGATAGAAACACCAGTCCAGGGAGTGTAAATGGTATGATGTGCTTTATAGTTCCAGATCAATCTGCCAGTCTGCCTCCTCACTGGGATGCTATGCCAGCCAACGTTCCTTGCAAGGCCTTCCTCCTCCAGCCCGGAAGTACAGAGCACAACGAAATCCTGAAGCTGTTCCAGGCCTCATGCCGATACCATGTCCTTAAGGTATGGTTGGCTCCATGCAACATGCACTTACGTAGATGAACTCACAGTATTTTAGTTTGCGTGTTTTAGTTTGTGAGGGAGGCAGAATGGCCTGAAGGTAAAGAGGCCGACCAGTGGGTCGCTGGTTCAATCCCCAGTACCGACAGGAGGATGTATTCCATCTGTGAGATGTTAACTGAAGGATGGCGGGTGTTACATCTGCAGTGCCCAGCGTCTCTGCCTAAGCGCCCTTGAGCAAGGCACTGAACCCCCAAACTGCTCCAGGGGGTGCTACACCGCAAGCAACCCTGCGCTCTGACCTCCCTGATGAAATACATATATGTGGGCGACTGTGTATGCACTGTGTGTGAATAAGAGGGATACGTGAAAAGACAAATTTCAGTTGCCTTGTGTAAATTTACACGTTTTATATTCCAGCCCACGTCTAACGTCTGTTTTTTACCTGTGTAATGAATGATGAGCTATCCATGATCTCCATTGATTGACCAAACAAACAGCTGAAATGATAGGAGGCAGCAGATAATTATTCGATCTTACAAAATGTAACGTGTCTCCCGTCACTCCTCCACACGCAAAAGAGAATGCTTGCTTAATTATATATAGCCTATATAAATATATATAAATCTTTTCCAGCCAGCACAGTAGCCTATAATAGTCCACATCTGACGTGACACTCCTCAGTCTTCCTCACAGTCGGCCCAGCAGACCCCCGAGGAAGACTTGGGTGTGTAGACTAATTATGCTGGCTCGAAAATATATTTGAGTACAAGAAATGTGCGCCGTGCCTCTGTGTTCCACTGCACAGGCTATCACACATTGAGAAGACAGTGCGACCTTGTACTACTTTTAATTATGATGTCTACAATGTGAGGACTAACCTACTATTTAGTCTTGCCACTCTCCTCTGTCCTTTTCTCTTACGGTGCGTTGTGCTCACGGTTGCATTTGATTATCTTAGGTTGAATAACTGTTATGGAATGCGGGTCATCATGATGTTTTCCACGCGTAATAATGAGTATCGATTGATTCTGATCTACACATGAATTCAATAACCACAATTGTAAACCTGACATCAGTAATTAACTGATGAGAAGGTTCCATTCAGTTGATATTACGTTGAAATGAAGTATGAAGTAATTTCTAACATTATTTTGTATGATATTAATGTATTTTAGATATACAGGAACAAATCCTGTGTATTTAAAGATTAAAAAAATGATCTGAATGCATTCACAGTTAGTATGTCTAAACTAAGTACAGAAAAGTATATTTAAATATACTTAATTACAGTTAATGGTGTGCCAAAATAGTACACAGTAAAGTGTACTAATTACAACTTAAGTACAGCATAATTTGTACGAAGTATATAGCAGAAAATAGCACACTTTAAGTACATTAATTTAGTATTTATTTTTATTTTTTTACACCGGGGAATGTATTCAGGTTTTGACTGGGATGAGTTTTTTTCCCCTCAGATTGAGAGGATTCAGAACCCCAGCATGTGGCAGAGCCTTGAGATCAAGAAGAAGGACATGGAGATCAGGAATGGTCACCAAAACAATGAGAAACGTCTCTTCCACGGCGCGTGCCACACCACGATCAACCTCATCAACCACAACGGCTTCAATCGCAGTTACGCCGGAAAAAATGGTGAGACTCATACCCAAGATTTTGAATTGCATAAGTTCAGTCAGCGATTTGCAGACAGGGCTGTCATTGGGACCAGCGTTCTACAGTATAACGGCTCCCTCTCAAATTCTAAAATATTGTTTGTAGACCTGGGCTTGTATTCACAAAGCCTCCCGACACTAAAATATGATGCTAGTGCTGTAATAGCCGAGCCCAGGGGTTCCCGACCTTTTTTATTATTACTACCCACAGTACACAAACATTTCACAGACC
>OMKL01071971.1:7714-17974 GCA_900302295.1 Parasudis fraserbrunneri | reverse complement strand
ATAATAATATATGCTGGGTGTACTTCATCAGAAAATAGTTCCTAAATGAAACTGTTCACAAGGTCTTTGGATAGCACTCTGGGTAATTTTGGGTGAACTGCCCCTTTAAACAAGTAACCCAGATTGATCTTGTAACATCTTCCCTTTGTTACAACAAGTGATAAATCCGCCAACGGGGTGAGATTATTAACTTTTTTTTTCAAAACAGTTTAACCCGTTTCAAGAAATTTCCGGAAACAAGTGAGGGTATGAAGTAAAGCAGGTCACTCCAACTTGCTCTCTTATTTTTGCCTATTTGGTTTTTAAAAAAAAGTTTAGATGAACTAGTGCGGCATTCTGAGTGATATGTCACACACGCATGGAGTTATCACAGTTACGGGTAGAAGATTGTGAGTGATTACATACCCTTGTGCTTCACGCATAGGTGTAATTTCTTGTTCAGATGGAGATTGTTTTTACAGTGAAGCCCCTCCTTGTTTTATTTGACTATCTAACAAGGCTGACTCATCAAAAAAGAGAAAAGGATCTGTTTATGCAACAAGTGAGGATGATGGACCTAGCTAGTCATATTAGCTTAGCATGATGAGCGTAACTTCCATGGAAGAGTGCCAGATGCCGCGGTGAGAATTATTTTCTTTTTTGTGAATGCAGATGTCTAAAGAGGAACAAATCTCTAGGAAAGTCTAGGAAGTAGGGCATTGTATCTTTTTTTTTGGCTCCGGTCCTACCTCACCAACAGATCACACTTCATTTCCCTACACAAGCACTCCTCTGTCACATCCGCAGTCACACAAGGTGTTGTGGCCCACTCCTTTTCATCATCTACATCCCTCTCTGTCAGATTCTCCGCCATTTCAACCTGGACTTCCACTGCTATGTTGATGACACTCTGATATACCTCAGCATCAAATCCCCCCACAACCCACCCCTCTCTCACATTGACTCCTCCCTGTCTGCAATAAGTCCACCCTCAGCAGAATCAACGATCCCACACTCACCATTGGTGGCACCACTGTCCTCCCAGGCACGCAACCTTGGCGTGGTCCTTGACCCCATACTCTCCCTTGACCCCCATATCCGCCAAATTGTCAAATCCTCCTTCTACCACCTACGCAATATTGCAAAGATCTGGCCCTCTCTCGCACTACCTGCTGCTGAAACACTGATCCACACGTTAATTTCCTCCCGTCTTGACTACTGCAACTCACTCCTCTATGGCATCAGCACTAGCTCCATCAATAGACTCCAACTGGTCTAGAGTGCATCCACCAGACTTCTAACCCATACCAAATCCTGGCACCACATCACCCCAGTCCTAAAAGACCTCCACTGACCTATACTGCAGAAAAGCAGAAATTCAAACACCATTCCCTTTCTTTCCCTCTCTCTCTTTCTCTCTCTCCCTCTCTCTCGTTCTCTCGATGTCAGTCGGAGGACCTGGGGGCGTGTGCCCAGTTCGAGGCCAGTCGGAACGCCCGGAACATGATGCCCAGTGCCAGCTGCGGCATTTTCCCAGAATTCACCCTGAGAAAGCCGTCCTCGGAGACGGACATCGAGAACTGGGCGTCCAAGCACTTCAACAAACACACACAGGTATTCCTGAGGCCACACACACACACACACACACACACACACACACACACACACACACACACACACACACACACACACACACCACAAACAAACATAGACACACAAATGTGTTTGTGTATTTTTACATAGGAGCATCTGAATCTGAGCATACATTTGCATACACAATGCATGCACAGAAATATGGCCTACCTTTTTTGCAATAGTGTACATCTTCCCTGTATGACAGAAAACTAGGAATTGTGTCACGGTTTATCTAAAACATGAGTCATGATTTAGACCCCTTTTCCATGTGACCTACACACCTTTCCCCGATGTGCTGGATTTGGCCATCAGTATATTTAAAACTATTAGATTTAATCTAATTCATTATTAGATTTATTGAAGAACAGCCAACAGTTATCTGGTTCTTTATTATTCTGTATTTATTTATATTATTCCCTTCCAATTACAATCTTCTTGAATTCGGTGAATTTCTCTCGTATTGTATTCCCAAAATGGATCAGACTGAAAGCTTACTGGGAGGTACCAACATGGCCCCCGCCAAACAGTCACAGATGGGAGCTTTGAAAACAGGGCATGGAACTTGGGCAGTGAATTCTTCATTTCTTCCAGCCAATTCAGATTCTTAGTGGCCAACGTAATGTTTTGAAGAGGAAATACTGATTGAATACAGCTTACCTTTGTGCCAAAAGTATATAATAATTGCCAGACGCACCAGTTAAAACTAAGCTAAAACTTGCTCGCATTTGGATTTAAATCACTTCTATTGACATATTATACACAGTGTAATTAGGAATGTATTTCTTGGCATATCCCTGTGAGAAACACATGAAAAACCTTGACAAAACACTGGACATATCCCTTGAATGTGAAGTAAAAAGCCTTGAATGTTTAAAAAGCCTTTATTGTAGTGGCTGCATAATTAAAATACAGCGACCAACATGTATCGTATATATACATACATACATACATACATACATACATACACACATACATACACACACACACACACACACACACACACACACACACACACACACACACACACACCCACCCATGTGTGCCCAGATTAGGTCTGGAATATTGCCTTTACATTTGGAAACTGGACGTTATGTTGGCACTGAAGAAGAGGATAGGTTTTGTCATTTATGTGGGTTAAATGAGATTGAAAATGAGAGTCATGTTCATCATTCTTGTTTTATACTGTCCTTTGTATCATGTCCAGAGAAAGGGTTTGTTTGATAAGATAAATAGTGAAGATGATTGTTTATCAATGGAAGACTCGGAAATACTGAAAAATCTACACGAGAAGGAGACGTTTGCCTTGGTGGATGATTTGGATAAAGCTTGGACACTAAGAAAACGCATGTTGTATAAATGAAGGTTCTGTATTATATTAGTTACCTCAAGTCTGTATTATTATTATTATTATTGTTGTTGTTGTTGTTGTTGTTGTTGTTGTTATGCTGTGTGTGTGTGTGTGTGTGTGTGTGTGTGTGTGTGTGTGTGTGTGTGTGTGTGTGTGTGTGTGTGTGTGAGTGACCATGAAGACAGTGTCTTATATGTTGTATGTGTTATATGTTGTGTGTCATGTAATCCCATGTGGGATGGGCCATTTAGATGGTATGACACGAAAATAAACATTCATTCATTCACTCATTCATACATATACATACATGCATAGATACATACATACATACATACAGTACATACATACATACATACATACATACATACATACAGATTGGGAAACACCCATGATAGGAGAACCATAGAGGATAACCGGCCTCACACAGAATGAATAGGTGTGGAATACCACATAGGATATAGGAGAAACAAACACAAAAAGTAAAAAACACATGTTGAGTCACACAGCATGGCTCAACAATCAAAATAAATATACAAGTAGTATCCCAAGTAGGAAGTGGTGAAAAGCTAAATCACATAGCATAGCAATCATCAAAGACACATAGCATATCTCAATAGCATATCTCAATCATCAAAGACAAAACTGAACAAAAGAAATATAAGTAGTGTCCCAAGTACAACAAAACTTGTTGTAGATAGGCAGTCACATATCATAGCTCACATATCAAAGCTCAGTGATCAAAGACAATGCTTCACAAAATACAATATCACAATATCAGAATCAAAATATCATATCACAAACAAACAACAACCAGTAGGGGGGCCCCCAGGTAATCAATAACCAGACTACGAAAAAGGAGACTAATCAATATCATCATTCAGACCAGGGTATATGGTGGCTCTTAATGACACAATCCACAAAGTGTCACGCTCTAGTAATTTTTTCAATCTGTCTCCCCCCTCTGATCAAGGCTAATATATTGGAGGCTAAGTCACCAGGAAGCTACCCAGTGGGAGACAGTGGTATGGCACATGCTCAGATTGCACTGGTGGAGTGTTTGGGGACCAAATCAATTGGAAATGCGGACTCATTTTAACTGCACATGTGTTTTTTTTACTTTTTTTAATGAAATCATTACAGTAACCTTTCATCAAGCATACAGGTGATTTTAGATGTGCTTCACTCCTAAAGTTTTCCTCTGAAGAACTTCCAACTAGAGTCTAAACTGCATGCATTTTATGATACAGTGTGAAGCGAAGGGCACTAAGACAATGCAGACACCGTAAAATATCCAGAAAGGTTGAATCAAGTTGGAATGAAGTGCAGTACACACTAGAACAGTTTGTCACGCGTAAAGCCCACAAGAAACACTGTTCTGTCCACTTATATCTGCCCTCTCCCTCATGCTTCTTAAAAATGACTGTTGCCAGAATAAGTAACAGCAGGTAGCCTTCTGAATGAAAGCCAAGATCTGTTTACCTTGTGAAACTGTATTTATCACCGGGGTTGCTTCAAAGCAAATGGCAAAGCTCTGGGCAATGAGTGGATTCTATCAACATACCATAATCAATCTATCTAGATGTTTCATCATTCTAAATGTGTTATACATAGAAGAAATTGTATTATGAAGCCAATGAAACTTCTTGTTTGTGTTCAGGCATGTCTCTGAGCAATATGCATCGCGGAGCTCTCCTCTCCCCATGCGCACACAGCTTGGATGACAGCTCATTAGATAAATGGTTCACCCAAACATAAGCAAGCAATGTATGGTTGTGCAGATGTTGCAAAGTGAGTGTATGCAGGTCAATGGATAACAAATCAACATAAGCTAGATCATTTGCCCTTTTTATTCATTAACGAAAATGGTAATACATTTCGTCATCGTTTTTATTTTCAAATGGTCATTGATGTAGTTATCTTTTCGTTTTCGTCATGGTCGTTGATGAACGTTTTTGTTGATGAAATTAAAACTGTTTCACAGTGTGAGCAATTACCACCTGGATAAATACCAGACGGCTTATGAAGCCAAGTATTTTTTTCTACTGCTGGAAGGTAACTGTAAGCTTATCTCTCAGAGAGGGTGTACTGCGGAAAGAGAGAGTGGGCGGCTCAGAGAACAAAGTATTCAAAGTGGGATCACTTTGTAGGGGACCCCAGTTATGTTTAATGACATCTTTCATTTTAAATGCCTTTGCACTGCAGGCTTTTACGTTTTCTGTCTGGAGATATTGCTTTGTGGTACAAAATCTTTTAGAACCTTGTTTTTATAGCCCCTTCTCGAAAAACGTCTGTTCCATTCCACCAGCCTCATAAATAACAAACCGTTTGGACAATTTCAAAGACTATCTCTGACCGTGATGACGACTTTGAACAAAAATCCACTGAAAGGCACAGCCGTTTTTCAAGAAAGGGATATAAAAACAAGAGTCAGAGCTCAAGGACAGCCATTCGTGGTGCTCCTGGGGCAGGTGGATGTTCAGCGCCTTGCTCAAGGACACTATGGCCAGCTGGACCGACCTAGGTGACCAGCAGCTAGTGTACGTTTCAAGCCCACAGTGAATGCACGGGGATCCTGCCCTCGCCCTAACTTCCTCCTTTCTTCCCTCCATCCCTCCCTCCCTCTCTCTCTCTCTCTCTCTCTCTCTCTCTCTGACCACCAGGGTCTGTTCCGGCGGAAGGTGTCCATTGCCAACATGCTGGCGTGGAGCAGCGAGCCGATCAAGAAGCCCATGATCGTGACCACGGACAGGAACGTGAAGAAGGAGGCGGTGGAGATCTTCAAGCTGATCCAGACCTACATGGGCGACCGGCGCTCCAAGGCCGAGCCCCTCCATGTGGCTCTGGAGGTAGGACTCGCCGCTGAACAACGCCACGCATGTCTACCGGCCCACGCTAAAGCGAAAGCCGTGTCTCGTTCTCCAAAGCGTGCGTGGTTTATCTGCTGAATCTTTAACACTTCATTTCAGCCACAGCCCGTCTGCAATGAATAATATATTAGGATAATTAGGATATCATAAGTCCCATCTTATGTAAATTTCCCTGCATAGCATAGAATATTTTATATCATCACTAACCTTTGGAAGCTCGCCTCTGATTTTCAGATTGTGTGCTGATGTTGTGAGCAATGCCAGGCTATAAAATGTCTATAAACTATACGGCTCTCTCTCAAACCTCTCTGTTAAATCAGGCCCTGTTTTCACAGGCCCCATTTTTCTTTCCATCTTTCCTTGTTTTTGTTTTTTTCTCCTCCAGGTCACTACTGTAAATAAGAAATGTTTTCGTCTTCGACTTGCCTGATTAAATAAAAGTGAAATCAATATTTTTGTTTTTCTATTCAACATCAACATGTCTCTCCTGCTCCACTCCCTTTCCATCGTGTTTCTTTTTTTAATTCTCTTTAACACGATATCTCCCTCTCTTTCTCTCTCTCTCTTCCTCTTCCTTCCTCTCTGTTTCTGTCTTTATATTTCTCTTTCACACTGCCTCTGTGCCCACCGCCCAACCTCTCCCCGTCGACCTTTCTTTCACCCTTTATCTTTCCCACTCTCTCTCTCTTCTCTCTCTCTGTCTGTCTGTCTTCTCCACCCACTAACCCTGACCTGTACACCCTCCCATTCCCTCTCACCTTTTCCCTCATGCTCTCTCCATCTCCCCACCCCCAGGTGGCGGTGCGCGGCTGGAGTAACCAGGGCCTGCGGGACGAGCTGTACATCCAGCTGTGTCGTCAGACCACGGAGAACTTCCGCTACGACAGCCTGGAGCGCGGCTGGGAGCTGATGGCTGTGTGCTTGGCCTTCTTCCCCCCAACGCCACGCTTCCATTCCTACCTAGAGGGCTACATCTACCGCCACATGGACCCCCTCAACGACACCAAGGGTGAGGAGGAGGAGGCAGACATAATAACACTAAAGTTACATTCAGAACAACAGAGTTGGCTCAGTTTGACTGTTTGTGCTTGTGTCTGTGGGTCCTCAAGAAGGTGTGTGAATTATAGTTCAGGAATTCAACACGGGTCATTGTTTTTCAGGAATTCATCGCAGTTCAGGAATTCGTCATAGTTCAGCATTTCATTGTAGTTCACCGTTGTTCAGGAATTGAGTGTAGTTCATAGTCGTCCAGGTATTCAACATAGTTCATAGTCGTCCAGGTATTCAACATAGTTCATAGTCGTCCAGGTATTCAACATAGTTCATTGTTGCTCAGGTATTCAACATAGTTCATTGTAGGTCAGGTATTCAACATAGTTCATTGTTGCTCAGGTATTCAACATAGTTCACTGTAGTTCAGGTATTCAACATAGTTCACTGTAGTTCAGGTATTCAACATAGTTCACTGTAGTTCAGGTATTCAACATAGTTCACTGTAGTTCAGGTATTCAACATAGTTCACTGTAGTTCAGGTATTCAACATAGTTCACTGTAGTTCAGGTATTCAACATAGTTCACTGTTGCTCAGGTATTCAACATAGTTCACTGTAGTTCAGGTATTCAACATAGTTCACTGTTGCTCAGGTATTCAACATAGTTCACTGTAGTTCAGGTATTCAACATAGTTCATTGTTGCTCAGGTATTCAACATAGTTCACTGTTGCTCAGGTATTCAACATAGTTCACTGTAGTTCAGGAATTCACCGTAGTTCATCATCATTCAAGAAATCATTGTAGTTCAGGAATACAATGACCTTACCTTGACACAGCAATGGCTAGTTGTCACCAAAACAATGGTCATGTTCATTGAAGGCAAAAAAAAGTTATTGCACAATAAATAGAAGTCTTTAAACTGAATTAATCAATTTACCTGCCAACACTGCTATTGTCTGCATTTCTCCCTAATTTTACCCATCTGAGGGCCAGATTCACAAAGCTCCTTGTGCATCATTTTTGGCACAGAGGAGGCACTTTTAGGCTGTGTGTAATGTGTGGTATTCACTAAAGGGACACAGGGGCTTATAACATAATGTGTGGTACTTACTAAAGGGACACAGGGGCTTATAACATAATGTGTGGTATTTACTAAAGGGACACAGGGGCTTATAACATAATGTGTGGTATTTACTAAAGGGACACAGGGGCTTATAACATACTGTGTGGTATTTACTAAAGGGACACAGGGGCTTATAACATAATGTGTGGTATTTACTAAAGGGACACAGGGGCTTATAACATACTGTGTGGTATTTACTAAAGGGACACAGGGGCTTATAACATAATGTGTGGTATTTACTAAAGGAACATGGGCTTGAATGTGCAGTATGAGCACTATCTCCTTTGGTCAAGGCCAAGTGCGCTCCTCTCATTCATTCATATGGAACAGAGATATTATAAGTGTGGTTCATTATATGTTCTACTGAAAAGCTCGTGCAATTTGTGGTGGCCAGTTTCATCCGAAATGTCTCCGTCTCTGAAGAGCAGGCGCAAAGTTACTGCAGAGTGTTGTCCAACAGGTTTCTCCCTTTCTTTCATCCCTTTGACAACTAATGCTGGATGTTTACTGTCATATTGCCATGCAATGCATGTATCATCAATGTGTCTTTCGTTTTATGTTGCCATGGTGATTTATAAGTGTAATGAGCAGCCATTATGGGAAATTAATAGGCTGTACGCCTGGCCAGTTAATTGAACTACTCCAAGCAATTTCGGCTGAATGGAGATAGGCTTTTTTATTGCTGATTATAATATTAGCTGTTATTAGATGTTTATCTTGTCATTACCATCATTATATCAGTATAAGCCAATGCTGTTCATAAAACAGGGAGGTCTGACCCAGCAACCTGACTGGTCCATAACCACTGATCTACAATAAAACATTGTTTTATTTGACTTTTTATCGTAGCCCTCCATAGATCGTTGTGTATCACATATAACCTACCATGGCCTACGACTCACTCACGTTTTCTGGCCCTGCCATGTGTGCAGAGGTCTCGTGCTATGGCCAATAATGACGCGTAGGTCTGTTTTGCTCCCGGCATTCCGGTTGAAACTGCGGCGTGAGCCTCTGTGGATATAATGAGGTCTGTTCCTTTAAATCCCAAAGCGTACCACAGCAGGTTAGAGCTTCCTTATGTAACGTTACAGTCACGGTGGAGTTTTTCCAAGTCTCCATAGTTGTAAGGCTGTGTATGAAATCACGGTAAGACAGTTGACAGCAAAAACCCCACAATGTGTGCGCGGCAAGCAAGTAGTAGCTAGTATTGGCTAATATCAGTTGACAAGACGGCAGTAGCTCAGTGAACAGTCCCAGTTTGCGATGAGATGGGTCAGTGAATAAACCCAGAATCAGTGGGTGAAAAAATCACAGCTGATGGGGAAAATATCACAGAATAAATCCAGAGTCATGGAGCCCATCTGGCAGACCTCCAGAGGGAGAAAGCCGGGAGACGATCAAAGCGCCTAAGAGTATAGCACACACTCAGATTACAGTATGGAAAACACGAAAAAGGAGATAACCGCAACGGGTAACCACAGAGAATATACCACGACAGTGGCTAGAAAGTAACTAGCGATCATGGAGAGGAGTGGCTGCCGATACGCACCAGCGCTCCGTCCGCTGTCTTCAGTCATGTGCGCTCGTACGCCTCCACGCGCTTCACGCGCACAACCAGAGGGGAGGTGCCCTGTGCTGATGGCGTAATTAGCCGCTGCCTGCGTAAAAAAGTAGACGTGGAATGATGCACAACCGCAGTGTGTTCTCTCACCACCTGGCGGTTTGCCCTGCACCGCTCTTCTTCGTGAATCTGGCCCCGAGACAATAGGACCACTGGTCCAAAATTCTGAACTTACCCTTTAACTTCTCTTGTAAGGGATGTGTCCAAATGTGACCTTGCCTTGTCTTGCTTGGCACGGTAAATCCAGAACACTTCAGCTTGTTCAAACATTAGAAGCCATTACTCCAATATATTATTTGCCTAAGGCTGCTTGCAATATTGAATGGAAGCTGGTGCAGTTTGTAGAGAAGTGCAGGATAGGGACAATGTTACTGATGGTTGATGAATGACACTTAGTAATTGATCAACATGAGAGATGATCAACTAAGCAGCTATTCAGTGTGAATGTGTACTATATTGTGTGTTTTTGTGTGTGTTTGCTTGTGGTATGCTTTTTTGTGCATTCGTGTGTATGTGTGGGTCCATGTGTGCAAATCTCTCACAAATGTTTGGCCACATACAAGTTAAAGCTTGTCAGAATTTTATTTTGCAGAGATTAATCTCCTAATTCCCTTGAGTCACTCTATTGGAGAATCATTTGCAGTAACTCTCTCTCTCTCTCTCTCTCTCTCTCTCTCTCTCTCTCTCTCTCTCT
>OMKL01071824.1:2262-14614 GCA_900302295.1 Parasudis fraserbrunneri | reverse complement strand
GAGAGAGAGAGAGAGAGAGAGAGAGAGAGAGAGGGCGAGAGAGGGACAGAGAGAGAAAATAAACAGAGAAAAAGAAAGTAAGACAGCATTTGGTACGGAGAAGAGAAGAGAAGACAAGAGAAAGAAAGAAACTACAATGTCGTTTTTACTGTGGATGTTGTGTCTTCTGCTGTGTGTGGAGCAGACAGGTAAGACCAATTTAACCAGTCAGACAAGTTAAACTATTTAAAACAAATTTAATCCTGTATACCAGTTAAACCAGTCAGTCCACTTAAACCAGTCAGACCAGTTAAACTATTTAAAACCAGTCAAACCTATTATACCAAGTAAACCAGTCCGGCCACTTACACCAGTCAGACCAGTTAAACTTATGTTTGACATGTTTAAATGTACAATATAAAACCTTCCTTCAAGCATCCACACAGGACAGATACTAACGCTAGCTTGAGCCAGAGACATTTTAAAAGGAGACTAACCAAGTCCTTCTCACTTCCTGTAATGTGTCATGTGACCTACACAAGGCACGACATTGGTGGGCTTACTGCCCCTCACCATAGGAGATTAGACTCTGTTCACCCCAATGAGAAATGTAGAGGTTTTGGCCCGAATGTGGCTTTTGTTTTCTTCTTCTTCACCATGTAGAAACCAGGGTATATATTGGACCATATCTTAAAAGCTGAAGGCGTTCTCAACATTTTGACACGAAACTGACCTGTAGATCCAGTGCAAAAAAACACGTTTGTTGGAGACTTGTCCAACGATCAGTGTTAACAATAGTACCTGTGTAAAAATCAAGCCCGCTTAGAACTCTTTCCATCCCATTGGTGCAACTTTCAATGCGTTTTTTTCCATTATTAAAAGTATCTTTGGTTGTGCTATATTGTGGTTATTGGCACACCACGATATGGCCCCACTCATAGCCTACAGCTTAAACAAGCAGCTATTACTAAAAAAAACAAAAACAGAATAGTTTGTGGCCAGATTTCAGCTCAAGTATGTTGAGTGCAACATCTTAACCACTTCTGCAATAGCTGTCCAGAACAATTTCAAGGCCTCAGGTAAACTACATGTAACAAAGAGGTAGAAGGAACATTATCTATCCCAAAAAAAAGAAGTATTAGTTATTATGACAGGAAGGAGGAGGTAGCTCTTTGGTAGTGGTTATGTCCTATACTGCGCTCCAGACAGGAAGTGGTAGCCTTCTGTTTTTACCACTTCTGCAAACTGCCAGCAACTGCATGCCTGGGTAATCACCCTGTCAATAACACACTGAATGGCCAGCTTTGTTTTGCTTGGGGGGAAACAGCATGAAGCAGCCTCTCCCGAGTCGAACGTGTGATGCACACACAGTAGGCACGTAAAACAGAAACAATAATTTTCTAAAGTATTCAACAGATTATCATGTGTCGCAAACGGAATGTCCTTTGAATGTGTCTGTGTTAAACAGTTAGGGTTAGGCAGATTGCATCATCCTCCCCTTCCTCCTCCTCCTCCTCATCCTCCTCATGTCATCTCTATTCCATGCTCCAGGTCCAGAACAGGTCTCTTCTCTGGGCTGTAGTCTCTATCTGTCCGTTCCACGTACCGCTGCAGAGTACTGTAGTACTGCTCGCTCCTGGAGAAGGTGTAGAGAGCCGAGATCTCCTCCCAGGCTTTGTGGTTGGGGAACGGGAACTGCTCGGGATCCTTGTTCTCGAAGAAGCTCTTGAGGTTCCTCTCGGCCAGCTTCGTGGCGTAATCGATGGCGAAGGTGTCGAAGCGTTCCTTCTCCTTCTCCACGTAGCGTTTCCAGAAGGTGAGCTGCAGGTAGCTGACCTTGGAGCGACAGTTTGTGCAACAGGTGCCGAGGAGGCCGACAGTGGCCGCTATGATGACGATGCACCATCCCAGGATCTGTGGATGGATTAAAATGAATAAATATAAATTTATGAGCTCGTGCCCAGCGGTGGTGTAGTGGTTAAAACCCCACCTATGGCAACACATGTGCAGTACCCCTGCTAGCCTAGGATCGAATCCCATCCCACCAGAACATTCTCCCTTCCTCAGCCTACTACTGCCTCTATATAGAAAAATACTAAGAGGAGCGGACAGCCGACTCTCCTTAAGGAAAATCAAAACAGGAAATCATATAAAATAATTATACTTCAAGTGATTTAACTGTCCTCAGTTAGAGCACAATCATAATCTTTTCAAGAGAAAATAAGAAAGTTCCACTTTTTTTTATCAACCGTGCACGTTTCTTTAGTCTTCCTATTTGCACCTCTCTTTGTGAGAAAAGAATGTCAACTATGACATTCCATTTGAGAGAGTCACACACAAACAAACTTCCCCCGAGCAGAGCTCACCTGGGACTGCGCCCTGAACATCAGCAGCAGCTCCATGCGTTCGTCGCTGGACAGTTTGGACCTGTCGCAGGGCACCCGGGCCAGCTCCTCACGACACTTCACCGTCTTGTTCTTGCAAAACAGATTCACCACCACGTTGTCGTTCAGACCGCTGACGGCGCACTCGTAGAAGGTCCCGTTCAGCAGAGCCACACACAGCCACATGATGGGAGCCACGCAGGCACCGCTGAAGATGTCGATGAATACCCTGAAGCAGTTGATGCAGTTTCCCCGAGGGCAAAGCTTCATGGGGTTGAGACAGCAGCCGGTGTAGAGGCGCCACAGCCG
Organism: Parasudis fraserbrunneri; assembly: GCA_900302295.1. NCBI lineage: Eukaryota > Metazoa > Chordata > Actinopteri > Aulopiformes > Chlorophthalmidae > Parasudis > Parasudis fraserbrunneri. The sequence continues at coordinate 11,942 of OMKL01071824.1, read as the reverse complement.
GGTGCTGAAGAACAAACCCAGGACCAGCAGCACTGCGGCGGGACCGAGCAGGAACGTTAGCCCATAGGCGAAGTTCTGGTCACGGTTGCAGGGGCACTGAAAGGAGACCATGGAGAAGACCCGCTCGCCACCGATGGTGAGAAGGGCCATGAAACTGTAGCCGATGGTGGCCTTCTGGTTCATGAAGAAACGTAGGACTGTCTGGAAGGTATCCATGGTGTCAACAAGGATTTTTCAGACACTCTCCAGGCAAATAAAAGAAAATAATAAATAGATCAAATAAAAAAAAGGCAGAGTGAATAAAAACAGGAAAAGGTGAGAGGTGAAGAAGTTGCTATTAAATGTAGAAACTCCCTTGAAGTCACTCCCTGTCCTTTGTGAGCTGCAGACAGAACACATCTACTGTTCCACGCTGAGCCCCTCCCTTTGGCCGACTCTCTTTCCTTCTTCCTTCCCAACCCCTCCCTTTTTCATTCTATCTCTCTTCCCCACCCTTTTTCTTCTTTTCCTATGTCATCGTCTTTACTCCCACTCTCCGAAACCCCTCCTAGACTCTTCCCTCCTCTCTCTCTTTTCCTCCTCTGCTTTACACACGACATGCCTCCTTCCAGTCTAACTCGTAATAGGGCCTCCCTCCTTTCCTCAGTCTGACTCGTAATAGGGCTGTCACTTGCTGGCTGAAATCCGGCTCATCTGGTTTTGTTGCGATAAAACTCTAGACCGTCGTTTGAGTTCTAAAAGAGGAAGCATGTCCTTACACTCACGGCAACAGGAATTCATGCACTGCAAATAGCAAATACCATGGAGAGTTCTTGAAGCTTTGAATCAGTATTTGTTTATTCTATAAAAGGAGACACACTATAATTTTGTCAATATATCTCTCTCCCTCCTTCCTCTATATATTCCTCTCTCTCTCACACTCACGTGAACAAATCATGCAAAACAAAGATTCTACACAGTCATTACATAAGTGTATACATTAATACTGAAATGATGATAACACATACCATTGTTTCAGAAAAGGGAAGAATCAGAATGTTTACAGAAGCAAGTCAGCAGCCGAGGTTGAGAGGACTCTCTCTCACTTCCTCCTTCGGCTCCTCTCCCAGAGGACACAGCCTGACCACTCATTCTAAAAGCTTCTAAGAGCACTGGGCTTTTAACAGTGAAATACTAATTACACACATACAGTACAATACCTAATATTCTGCACCCAAGGTAGCAGCATAACTAACTAACTTCATTCATTTCAAAGCTTTGGTTAGATTTACATTCAACATACAACAGTGCATAATTAAGTAGACAAAAATAGCAAAAAGCTAATATTCGTGGTAAAAATATAAAGGTAATCTGAACAATGACTTGGACCTTAAATATACACGTCTGCACGGGGACATTTCCTGTGCACCAGCGCACAATAAATAGGACACTTCGTGGTGCTGCTCTCGGAAAAGACACATTTCCTGTTCCAACACCGCAAGCGGGAAAACAAGCCATTACACATCATGAAACACAATGATCTCTTCCTGTTTATGGTTCAAGAGAGCAATACTGACCACAAAACAAAAAGTCAACTGGTATCACAGATTCTACTTTATCAGAATGGCAATAGCACTTGGCCGTGTTGTTATGCTTTATTAAACGATGAAAATATATGATTGGGTTACTTTCCAACAGAATTGCTTATGGCATGGCAATAGAATGTGGTGGTGTTAGTGGTGATGATGATGATGATGATGCTGATGATGATGATGCTGATGATGATGATGTTAAATCAGGTAATAATTTCGGACAGTTTTCCACATTTAAAGTGAGGCGCCACCCAAGCCTACTATCTTATTTGTCACAAATTGGGATTACATTAAAGTTACATTAAAGTTACATTAAAGTCCAATCCCAGAACCAGTTGCACCAGCGTTTTCTGAGATCATGGAAGTAGCAAGTATTAACATTTGTTAGTGATACTAGTGGGAAATAAATCACATGCAGCAGGTTCCAAATGGCTTCCAAACGGTTTCACTATATAAATAACTATATCTATACTTACACAGTTGCAGGGGGGGGGTTGACATCTCAATCAATCTCTAACATGCTAATTATTTCTTCTACCAATATATCAAAAACAAAAACAGGTGGAAATACTTTTTGGATGGATTGGAATTACTCCCAGTTTGTGACAAACAAGACAGGCTTCTTAAAATGAGTGGAGTATCCCCTCAGAGCACCAATGGAAAAATAAATCTCTGGTACTGTGACATCATCAGAGTCAGTGATCCAGGGATCGGGTATTCTGTATATACAAGGTACAGGATTTGTTGTTCATGACAACCTAGCTAGAGCCAACCATATGTTTTTTTGTTTTTTTTAACTTTATTTTTTTTTTACTTTATTTACCCAGGATACGTTTGCTGAGCATGGAGGCTCTCTTTCAGCAACACCCTGCCTCACACTCATGCAGTTACACACATTTACACCTGAGAGCTGCCCGGTACAACCACAGTCTGACACTGTCACCCACTGAGCAGCTCCACTGGAGCAGTTGGGAGGTTGTTAAGTGCCTCGGTCGAGGGCGCTTCGGCGGTTGATATTGAGGGACAGGCGAGCGTTATTCACCGGCGACCCTCCGGTCGCAAGCCCGCTTCTCTGACCGTGCACCGTTGCCCATCCCGTGTTCACCTTCACAGCATGACCTTGCCCTCATCTATGAACCCAAGCACAGCTGGGTTGTCCATGTTGGGGCCTACTGACCTCATAGAGGCCGTTCTCATCGCCCCACTATCAGGCTCGTGGCAGTTCTCCACGTACTGATGCATGGTGCTATAGTAGTGGTCTTTGGTGCTAAACCTGAAGAATGAAGAGACCCTCTGCCAGTCCAGGTTGGAAGGGGTTTTGATGGGAGCGGGTGGCGTCTGCTGGAAGAAGCTCTTCAGATTCCTCTCGGCGAGCTCCTTGGCATGTTTGGCGGAATAGCTCTCCAGGAGGCAGTTCTCTTCCTGAGAGTAGGCCCTCCAGAACTTGAGCTGTAAGTAGCTGATGGGGGAGTTACACCGAGCCACGCAGGTCAACAGCAGATTGGACACCATGATGGAGGCAATCAACAGCCAACCCAGAATCTGTAATCACAGCCACATGTTACAAGATCCATGGAAACAGCATTTAGGGCATCACGAGCTTCCACGATTTTATGTATTTCCAAATGCATCAGACCTCTGGGGTGAGCGGTTTTGAAGTTATGAAGCTATTTGGAAGGTGGCACACGTGATTTTTCTGAAAAATTGTTAAAGAACCCATTGACTTCCACTGGCATTGCTAACTAATGCTAAGAATTTCTAAGAACCTCCATGGGTCTCTGACCTTGTGGGCCCATAAACAGTTTGTATGAGCTCTTACACCCAGACCTGTAAGAAATATGAGATTATAAACCTAATTTGGGTGTGAGCAGCCCCAGATTTTACATCCAAGTGACATAGCACATTGAGGGGTTCTCTTTCCGGTTTCTAGCTTTAGGAGCGTGATCCCTGTTCACAAATATTGAATCACTGAGCTGTCCTAGGACACAGGCGTAACACATTTAAATTCTGAAAATGGGTGACATTCCCCTTTAACTCAACAACTTCAATGTCGTTGTCAATGATATTGACATACTGCACAAACGCTTGAATTTTATAACATGTATAATTATTATGCATGAAAATTATAATTTATCAGTAATCGAAACTCTTCACAGCCTATACGGGTTCCTATGTTTTTCACCTGAGACTCGGCTCGCAGAGTTTGCAGAACATCATCTTTGTCTGCTGTTGGCACGGTGCTTTTTCCAGGGCAGGGAAACTTGTACAGCTCTTCCTGGCACTTTGCGATCTGCGAGATCTTATGACCACACAGGTGACTTTGGTATACCGTTACATTGATGCCAGTCATTGCACATTGATAGTAATTGCCATTGAGTAATGCCACAGCAATCCAACTGGCAGGCGCTATCACAGCTGTGGTAGTAATCTGAAAGAATACCATCCCGCCAGCAATTAAGGTCTTCAAGCGACACAATTTTGATTTGCGAAGACAAATTCCTGTAAACAATTTCCACGTTTTCTTGCTCAAGATGTAACCCATCACTAAAAGTGCCAATGCGGGCACGAGAAGAAATACCATTCCATACAAAAAGTTCCAGTCATTGCAAGGACAGCTGAACACCACCGATGAGAAAATATGTTCCCCGCCTGCAGTCAGCAACGCAACTAAACCAAACCCTAGATTTGTCTGTTTATTTGCAATACTGAGAACAGTTTTGAACTTGTCCATCTCTAGGCACGCACTCGTCGGAAATGCTTCTGCCGGAGTGTGTCTCTCTATATAGAGGGGGGGACATCTGGTTCCTCTTTCTGTTTGTCGTCATGTATCCATTCTGACACACCACAACCCATGGTGTCAAGTATCTCCGAGCTAATAAAAGAAAACTGATCCAGACTCACCAGTTTATTTATGGTCAACAGTACAAGGCACGGTGCCACTAGACTGTGACTGCTCCGTGGCCTAGATCTTGTCAACTGGCCAAGCTGCGCTGTTCTACTTGATGAGTGCCGAGACGCGCGCATCACGCACGCCGCGAGCCATCATAGTGTATAACCTATTGCTCTATCCTATGACGCTAGTGCTACAATATTTTTTAGATTTTAATATTTGATTATTCCAAATATTGATAGTTGGTCCTAATGCCTTTTTTTCTTTCTTTCTTTCTTTCTCTCTGCATGTAAACTTGCCCCTAGACCTTTTCTCACTCTTTTTTCCGTGGAATGATGTTGAGTTGCAGTTCAATCTGTTGCCTACAATATACTTGGGATAATACAAATAACAACAACAACAACAACAACAACAATAATAATAATAATAATAATAATAATAATAATAATAATAATAATAATACCCTACAGAAACCATACAACCATACAGTATATAGGCTAGAGGAAAAGAGGCTGTAACACAGTGTTTAGACAGTGATGTTTAGACAGTGATGGACTGAGACTACATTAGACCAAGGGGTCTTTTTTCCAAATGAGGAATGTACTCTCTCATCCAGGGACACACGCTTCTTAAATGGGAATGGAGGATGCCCACTTGATAACTCCATTGTCATACCTTGGGATCTACTGACTCTGGATATCGGATTGCGGGCTGATACCAGGCTAAAACAGGGTATCTGTATCAGAGAATTTCCCCAATAATAAAAAATCTGACACCAAGAGCTATGTGTAACATTTCAGAAATTAAAGCAGTGACTTGATTTTCTGTATTTTTGGCATATATGGAAGCATGCTAGAACACTCTTGATGAAGAAAAAGTGTGTAGTATCTCAATTCATCATTTTTGACCAGTGGCCCCAAGCTAATGAGTTTAGCTCAAGTGACATTTACATCAGATCCTCTGTACTGGTTAAACATTTTACTACTTCTTTCATCTGGAATACAGCAAATGAAAGACAAGCGACTCATTTTCCGGTCCTGACCTCTGAGTGGACCCGTTCCTGAGACGGGCTGATCAGCACCTGAGTGTCCAACACTCTGTTACTATGGCGTAGACACCTCTGCCCTGAGGAGGCAGAGAGAGAGAGAGAGAGAGAGAGAGAGAGAGAGAGAGAGGGTTTAGAGAGAGGGAAACGGAGCGAGAAGGGTCATGTAGGTAGGTGCTTCTAGCAATGCCTTTCTCTAAATCTCCCTACATCATCACCTCCACATTATTACGCTTTCAACTGCAAAATATGAACAACACAAAAGCCTAAATGTAGTTGCGCCATGGGTCTGGACGGTTTTGTGCTTGTTCAGGAGAAAACCCATTCAGTATGAAAAAAAAAAAAACAGCATAAAAAAACGACTAATCAACTAACAAAGTCGTCATGGTCAACTGAGACTAAACTGACTGAGGACCAGAGGGGGAAGCCCAAATGAGCTAAACTCTTACACAGTGCATCGCTAAGGAGTTGGGAAACAACTTGATAGATTAAACCGGTGAGATAAAGGCGCAAGAAAGCATGATATAAACTTTTACACAGTGCATCTTTACAGAGTTGGGAAATAAGTTGCTAGATTAAACCAGTGAGATAAAAGGCACAATAAAGCAAAAGAGAAATCCAAAAACAGACAACTCCAGGCTGACGGAGAGAAAGCCCATTGATTAACTCTGGTGAAAAGAAGAGGATGAAAAAGTAGGGAACAGCTGACTCAGACAGCATGTCTGAGAATCAAATGCCAAGCTTACTCATTCAGGGGTAGAAATCCAATCTAGGGAGAACTGGATTAATGTCTGAGGAGCCCGTTATGGAGCTGAACTAGAAAACAGTCAGCAACTAACAATCTATCGCTCTCTGGCATCAAGATCTTTCTTACATTGCCAAAGCAGACATCTAACAACACCATAATAATTACAACAGTAAGTCACAAGCAATATCAAACAACACGTGATTGCAAATAACTACCAGGCGATTACCATTAAATGGCAACCGTGGCCAGTGACCATAATGGTTGGCATGAGAACAGTGGTGGAAGGTAACTAAGTATTTTTACTCAAGTACTGTACTTAAGTACAATTTTGAGGTACTTGTACTTTACCTGAGTATTTTCATACTTTGTACTTTTACTCCACTACATTTCAAAGGAAATATTGTACTTTTTACTCCACTACATTTATCCGAACCCATCATTTACTACTTACTTTGAAGAACAGTATTTTGCATAGCAAAAACATGGCAACAATTTATGAAAACAATATACTTTCAAAATGTGAGGCCTGCCAACTTCAAGAGAATGTAATCAGTGCTATACTTAAAGATTCAGCACAATGAAAATCGTGTTTTTCAATCTCATTGCATTTTTTTTTTACAGAAGGTATGTTGATGTAACATTACCCAAAATGTTAGAGCTGTTGTTGTGAAAATGATGACTAAAGCCCTTTGATCTCTATCCCCTTGGATATCAACAAAATCAAGCCATTTCAGATATCCAATCTGCTTCCTGTATAATATTACATAATGTACTACCAGGTTACCCGATTGGCCCATCTGTCAGTCTATCAGTAAAGGATATCAGCTAATAACGTAATGAAACTAGTTTGCTACAGTTTAGTTAATTTTAGAGATTCAAAAACATCCACAGCAACTGTGACAATTTATTTATCATCTGCTAGCACAGGTTAGCCAATGTTCTAATGTTCGTTAAAATAAGCAGGGTCTGGATCCTTGATTCTGATTGGCTAGTAAGCGTCACGTGACCTCCATTTTGCGGGGTAAATCACACGATCTATCCCGCTTGGGACCGCATTTTTCTGTAAATGATTGCATTTCACAACTATGTGTCCTTTTTATAATATCTAATATCTAGAGGCTGCACCTCGGGATCCGACTATACAACCGGGCGTAAATCCACCCATTTACCCCTTCCTCTTGGGGTTAATTGCTTTATTCTAACCCTCTTGCTCTCCCATAGCAACCGATCATACTGGTCCCATTAATTTGTTTACATTTGAAAGCTTCATGTATTATGATACTAACTTGACATCTCCTTGAACAGAAGGCCACGCCCCCTCAACCAACTGCACTAAAACATACATCCGAAGCTGAAAAATGGATACTCATGACATTAATATTCCACAATAAGCAATTTAGGACTTAATTAAAAACTCATTGTACTGGATCTTTAAGTAAAGATTCCAAAGCATTCCTCCAATTATGAATCAATAATTATATCCCTGAAAAGTAGAGTGGGGGGGGCGGCATTCTTTGGTGTCAAAATTCATCATTCTGTCTATGCTTGACCATACTGAGGGGTCGCAAATAGGCGTCCCTCTATTTTTAGGGGTTGCAACTTAAAACACAATTGAGAACCACTGCCCTTCCCCTAATACATCATAAAACTAGGTACAGGGGCCATAATAACCCATGCAGTAGAGCACACAATGTATGGATATGACAGCATAACTTGGGTCTATTGTTTATAGCCCAGAAGGTCCACCCATACACACACACTAGTACATGCATGTGCACACGACACACACACACACACACACACACACACACACACACAAAAGAGAGAGAGCCAGCATAACTTGGGGTCTATTGTCTACAGTGCAGTTCAGAGGGTCCACCCATACTCAACAATTAACTGAATACCCCTCCACTTTCCTTCCTTCCTTCCTTTCCCTTGGACCCTTGACAAGCTGACCCAGCAGGTTACCATGGGCACCGGCCATCCTGTACAAAAACATGTCAAAAGAGCTTCGGTAGGGTCGCTAAAGCAAACAGACTATTTCACACATATCCTACCTGCGCCCTTGAACGAAACAATGTGATGAGAGAGGAATTCCTGGAGATACAGGTTCAGGTTGCAAGACATCAAGTCCACGTCCCATGACCGAATACCTGCAAGCATAGAAGACATGGTCACATGGTGTCACACATCCCCACGCACATACACCCACGTAAATACATACAAGAGAAAGAGCCACACAGTGAGAGAGAACACAGTGACTAATGATGTGTCTTATCGAGTACAGCATATCCTCAGCTTGAGTCTTTATACACCAGGCATACTAATCCAAAATTGATATTATACATGATGACAGCCATTCCCAAGCATTTTCATACTATGCAGTAGCCTATATTGCTATACAGGGCTGCATTGACGCTGTAACTACAGGCTGTGGTTAACGCCACATCAATGACTGACTGACGTTTTGACTGTTTGGATTTGCCTGCAACATTTGGCAAAGGGTATTATCACATAACAGTGTTTTGGCCTGCTGTGGCAAATAGCTCAGAAAACAGATTAGATAAAACCCAGGTTGCTGTTTTCATTATTGCTGTATGTTCCCAGGACTGTTTGATGCTGATGATGGAGGATCGCCAGTTGTCGCAGCCCTGTAGCTGGGTGGATGGAATCTCATGAACACCGGTATGAGATCAGTTTAGCATCTTCCATTATAATTTATTCGGGAAGAATTGGAGAATCTTTCACTGGTCCCGGATCAGTGGTTAAGCTTAATTGTCTGAATTAACAAATGATGGTTCCTTTCACGGGCTTACCTCGTTCAATCTCCTTGCTGACATGTCCCGCCTGGCTCGGGTGACTAATCCGTCCGATGATTAAAAGCAGGCAGTGTTTGTGATCGCTGAAGTCGAGGTTTGTGGCCGCGGCACGTCTTGGCTCCTCCTGTACCTCCCTCTCCAGCACCCGGCTGGACGCCATATTGGAAACTTGTGCTTGCATGATGTCATTGAAAAGCCTTCAGCGCTTTTTATTGTGGAGAGGCGACCGATTCAGCGCAGTGGAATGCGATGGAACTGTACAGTAATTATGTAATCTAGTAGAATGATTGATACTGATCATTATGAAATATTGACCTTTAAATGCTTGTCCTCTGACACCCATAATGAGGTGATGTGAGTTAAATTTTTATTTCTACATGTTGAAGCCTATCATAAAACTGGAGCCAGATTTTCGTGGGGTGTCCAATTCCATCGTTTCCATCTTTTTTGTTTTTATCTGCCCCCCTCTCTCTCTCCCTCTCTCTCTCTCTCTCTCTCTCTCTCTCTCTCACACACACACGCACACACACACATACACACACACACACACACACACACACACACACACACACACACCCACCCATACACACTCCCCCACCCTCCCCCC
>OMKL01071738.1:6499-19674 GCA_900302295.1 Parasudis fraserbrunneri | reverse complement strand
TGGGAGGATCGGCGCACCAACATCAGCATCCTGGAGGAGGCATGCATTCCCACCATCACCGCCACCATCGCCCAAAACCAACTCCGATGGACCGGCCATGTTATCCGCATGCCAGACTCTCGCCTCCCAAAGCAAGTCCTTTATTCCCAACTAGTCAAAGGGAAACGTGCCCCGGGAGGCCAAAAGAAGAGGTATAAGGATAACATCAAAACAAACATAAAGAAGTGCCACATAGACCTTAAAGCTTGGGAAGACATGGCAAAAGACAGGGCGACCTGGAGAAACCTTGTCCGTGAGGGTGCTGCACTGTACAACGATGACCTCCACCATGCTGCACAAGATAAGCGCAGACTCAGAAAGGAGAGAGCAACCACCAAACAGGCCCAACCCAAATCCACCACCACTACATTCCCCTGTCCATACTGCACAAGAATAATCGGGTCCAGAATCGGCCTCTATGCCCACTTGAAGACCCACAAGGACCAAGAAGGAGGACAGTCATACTCGACTACGAGTGACCGCCGATGATGATGATGATGATGATGATGATGATGATGATGATGATGATGATGATGATGATGATGATGACTTGGGCTCCAGCCCCGAACGTTTTCTCAAAAGCCCCGGAATCTTTTAGGTTTTTAACTCTACTTTGAACTATTTAACTTGTGTTGTTTCCCCTCAGTCTCTCTGACTGGACCAGCAAATCAATGTAGCAAAAGTTCTATTACTCGGTAAATACTAAGCATCCAGAGAGCCTCTGTGTTGCCCAGCAATGCAGGCAAACTTTTAGTAGGGTGTTAAGGTCCATATTTAAAATCTTATTTCTAAATTGTATTTGATGTGTCATGTGGTAGAACAACTTCTCAGAAACAATTTGTTTCATGAGCAGTGGCAAGGAAAAGGGACAAATGAGTGGAGCTGAGAGAGTGAGAGAAGTTAAGAAGAAAAGAGGAGGAAAGGAGAGCAGAGGTAAGACCCTACCCTAGATTATATAAACGAATGCTTGAGGTTTGTCTACTGCAGACTCAATATGCTGTCATAAAGTGTTTATGTCAAATGAGTTACTGTTATTTCGGGTATTGCTTGATACATTAAAACGCACCAAAAACGTTGCACCGACCACATTCCAAGATGTTCTGGGCTTAGCCTGGACCTTGCCGACTCCATGCTCCACCGCTACCTGGATCTTTAGTCATTTTTGATCTGTAACACCTGGTTATAGTTTGATCTGAAATAAGATTGATGGTACAGTGTACAATAATGATGTACCCTGTCGCACCTTATGGAGGCACCACGTTGTTTTGTTCTGATGCTGGTGCGCTAGTGCACCATCTAGTGGCAGAATTTAATATATGGCCTTTTAAGAATAAAAAAAAATTACTACCCAAACACCTTATCACGCACAATACCATATCACTCAAAACACTGTATCACCCAGAATACCTTATCACCCAAAACACCTTATCAACACCTTATCAGACAAAACACCTTAAAACTACAATATCAGCCACAACACATTATCAACCAAAACACCTATCAGCCAAACTACCTTTTCAATACCTTATCACCCACAGCACCTTATCACCCAAAACAACGTATCAACATCGTATCACCCGAAACACCTGGAAAAAAATAACAACTCGTGAAAAAAGTGCCATAAAATGAATGGGACTCTAGGGCGATTCATGTGCAAATTGAAATGGCTGTGTCTTTGGCAGTTTTTAACTGATCTGCAAATTTTTGGTGTCATTGTAGCTGAAAGACATGTTGATGTGGTCATGCACGCATAACTTTGTTTGTTCACATGCACCCATGTTTTTCAACCGATTCAGCTGGGGTTGAATAGCAAATATGTAACTATGGCCTCTAAAGATATGCTGCACATTTAGTTTAAATTGGTGCAAGAACAAAACAAAAAAACCTTAGGGAAAAAAACTGTTTTTGGAAAAAAAAAAAAAAAATCATGGGAAATCCAATATGGCTGACTTTATGGGTCCTTGAGGCAAAATTGTTCATCATGAGGAAATGTAGCAAGTTTCACATCTCTTACTGTATATGGTTCATGAGATACGGCCATTTGAATTTGCTATTTTCAACATGTTATAGCGCCACCATGAGGTTTGTTCGTTCCACTTCTTTGTGTTATCGCATAACTGTTGTTGGTCGATCAGCGTGCCGAATTGCATAAAAAGCAACGCATGCATTGAAGTACATGTAGCGGAAGCTGAATATTATTATTATTATTATTATTATTATTATTATTATTAATAATAATAATAATAATGATAATAATAATAATAATAATAATAATAATAATAATAATAATAATAATAATAATAATAATAATAATAATAATAATGATGATAATAATAATAATAATAATAATAATAATGATAATAATGATAATAATTATAATATCACTGACAGGAATGTCTGGACATTCTTAAATATCTAGCTAAGTTTGTACAGAAAAACTAGTCAGTCATCCTCTGCTCTAAGCAATGTAAAATGAAACTAAATTACATGATGTGAAACTAAACAACAGCTTCTGTTTCCTACAGGCTGCAGCCATCTCAAATTGACTTTAATGACATGAAATACTTAGGGGAATACTTTTTCTGGAACATGAAAAAAAAAGCTTTAGAAACACAAGTAACACACTAGAATAGCTGCCAACAATCGACAAAGACAGCCAACTGTTAAACCTTATCTTACGGTAAGAGGCCTTATCTTAACTTTTAAAAATGTTAAAAATGAGAAAGAGAGACACAACTGATTTCAATTTTAACACCCACATCAAGTCTACAGTATAACTAAATTGGCCTATCACATTAAAAATGTAGCAAGAATCAGGATGTCCAAACAAGATCTAGAAAAACCAATTCACACTTTCATTTCCAGTAGGTTATACTACAGTAAGTCTTTTCTCAGGCCTTCCCAAAAAAGCACGTAGGCAGCTACAGCTCATTCAGAATGCTGCTGCCAGAGTTCTAACAAAGACGAAGAAAGCTGAACATATTACACCAGTTCTCACGTCTCTGCATTGGCTACCAGTGTGTCATAGAATTTACTTTAAAATACTGTTACGTGTCTATTAATCACTTAATAGTTTAGGGCCAAAATACATCTCTGACTTGCTTCCACACTATGAACCCTCTAGACTTCTTATGTCATCAGGGACTGGTTTGCTAACTGTTCGTAGGACATTTAATCTATCTGCCCCTGGCTACTTTTAAAAATAGGCTTAAGACTTTTATGTTCACCACCGCCTTCAATAGTTAATAGTAATTTTTACTCTGAATTTAAAATGCACTGCAACCTTTTTGTGACCTTTTATACTTTAAAAAATATATTTTTCTTTTTCTATGCCCTTTCCTTTTTTTTAAATCTATTTTATGTAAAGCACTTTGACAGTGTATGCCTCTGTGTATGAAATGTGCAGTACAAATAAACTTGCCTTGCCTCAGCTAGCCTTACCTTACCTTACTGACTTATAGGCCTGTATACATACAAAGCTTCCTCGTAACTTCTATGTGAATCATTCCTAAGCAGTGAAACCTGTGGGACTTGTTATCCTGCATTTAGATTTTAATCACATTAGTAAAATATGAAAGTATAAGAAAGGTTTGCAGTAATATCAGATCCAACGGGATCTTGTTATTCCACACCCTTATAGGGGGTAAAAGGCAAGACCTTAATACCACTACCATGTACACATTCCAACAAGAACAGCCTCCTGGGAGGACTTATTGTTAGGCCTCTTGTGGGGGTAATTATATGTGGCTTATATGGGAACAGTTCATCCACTTAACGGAGCTAAAACACAGGCAGATTCAATAACATGTTGTATTACTGGAATATACCCTGGATAAATAAAAGTTTCAAAAAAACAAATAAAAACCAAAGTCAGTCTGAATACGAGCTCAGCAGAGGATCATCTTGTGCTCCATCAGGCACCATTACACCAGTAGGCATTCTGATTTCATGTATCACTATCATGTACACAGGTATGATATACACAACACTAGGAATAGTCACATTTGTACATTCTTGGAGTGGTTATGTATTCAATACAAGGTCACTGTACAGGATGTCCAGTATCTCAAAGCCCTTTCTGTAACGTCCTCTCATATCTTGGAGAAGGGATGTCTGCTGGGGCTGAATTAGACTAAATATCCTTCCTCACAATAGTCATTTCTGTTGTACAAACACTATGAGACACATCGGAGAACTATGCAACAATGGGGAGGAAACAGAGGATCGATTGAACAAACAACCAAACTTTGATCTAAGAGGCCGCTCCATCATCCTTCCCAGTCTCTTTTATTCAGACAAAGCATTTCCAAAAAGCAGCAAGATGGTGGGTAGAGTCACTTTGAAGCATAAAAGTAAACACAGAAAAACAAACGAGCTGCAATCCAGGAAACGACCACATGCAGATTCTGACCTCAGGAAATATTGTTTCAGGGGAACAATTAAGGTCCGTCCCTGAATGCTATTTTGAACACCTTTGAGGAATTTGCGGGTAGACTTCTACAGAATGATGACAGTTACTAAAAGAATTGCTAATTGCAGCTGAAGTATTTAGAGCAAGGTCAGGTGGTTGAACTTTTCATCACTGTTGTTTTTCTGGGCCTGTATTTATCAAGCATCTGAAAGTAGGAGTGCTGATCTGAGGCCAGATTGGCTCATAAGTCATAATGAGGTGTATCTGGTCATGTGACCTGAGCACAGATCCTAGATCTGTGCTCCTACTCTCAGAAGTGTTATAAATATGGGCCCAGGCGGCCATACGTGAGGGGAAATCTAATTCTCTTAATCTCTTTTTATGTGAGCCAAAAGATTAATGGATCATTATGCTCACGCAACCACACGTAAGAAGCAAACAGGAGATTTTAGGGCTTCTTTCTAGAGGCTCATGTATTTTCAGGATATTTAAACTCTTTTAGTAAAGGGATAGCAACAATATCATATTCCAAAGCTTCAGGAAAGATACATACAATAAGGCCTTATGGTCTTAGGTCATTAGTGTTTATAACTCAAATGACAGTGAAGTACATCTATGACAAGGCTGTTTATGTTAGTAATTCTTTGGTACTAAAGAGTTTATATTTTGTCTCCATGACCACCTGAACATTCAGTTTTAAGCCAAGTATAAAGTCCTTGGTAGATCTGTAACATAATGGCACCCCCTTGTGGACAACATAGAGGTCTGCTGTGGTGTAACAATACGCAGTGCAGAAAGCATGTTAATAATAAGCCGGTAAATCTATCTAATGTAGTACATATTTTCTTGTTAGCAATAAATATTGCCAGATAAAAGTACACCAATGTATTGAGGCTTTATGGATATATGGTACAGTACAGAGGAGGCCTGCTGGCTCTGTGGAACCACCAACACAGATCCCCATTGTAGTCTGTCAAGCTGCAAGTTCACCTTAGCACATGAACATTAGAGGTGTTGACATGACCAGGTTCTGTAGAAGCTGACAGAGCTGCTGGAGACTAGAATGCAGGAAGTAAACAAGGAAGGCTCACCGGCTATTCCCTGCCAAATCCAGTTCCTCAGGCAAGGGGTGATGGGAAGCAGGAAAAGCATACTAACAGCAGTCCTAAAATCGGGAATGAGGTGGAACATGGAAGTTGATCTGGGCAGGCAGCTCATATCTCTGGTGGATTCTGCCTGCAGCACATCCTTACGACCTCACGTGGTGTTGTGGTCCATGGGAAGTCAAGAGAGTTCTGCCTGTTGAGCTGACCCTGCCATGTGAGGAGGGGATCAGCACTTCCCATGAAAGGAAGAGCTGTATGTACTCTGACCTGACAGCTGAGTGCACAGAATCTGGTTGGAGAACCCAGATCTACCCTGTGAAAGTTGGGGTGAGAGGCTCTGTGTGCACCCCAACAGTATGCTTCCTGTGGGACCTGGGAGAGGAGGGGTCCAAAGCTGAAGAAAGTGGTAAGGGAGCTGGTAGAGGCTGAAATGGGAGGCTTCTGGCTATGGCTGCGGAAGAAAGACAAAGGCTCGGAGAGCAGCCAACAACTGAGAAATGTGTAGATAGCAGTGGTGTTGGGCCTGCTGAGAGTGGTGCAGAGGATTTGACTTTATTTTTTTTTTTTTTATATGGAGGAGGGTGGTTTCAGGGTGCTGGAATTTGCTGCTGAGCCTTCTTGAGGTGTTGTGGGCCAAACTCAACAAAGTATCTGTGACAGGGGGTGCCCACAGTGGTAACTTCAATGACATGCCCAACAGCACCAGAGGTCATTTGCCCCTAACTGGGCCCTAAGGGTGGACTCACATATGGCGCTGGATGAATTGCACCATGCCTGGGGTGTTGGTGGGTGCAGCTCAGGGGCACTGGTGGAGATACAACAAGCATAAAATCCCTGCAGGCAATTACACTTAACTGGCTGTATACATTATTGGTGCACCAATACACAATGCAGAAAGCCACTGAATAATAATGTTACAATGTTTTTTTAATCCATCTAAATGTCGTCATGGTAATACACAGTATTTACTTGTTAGAAAGAGGAACATTAAAATGTACTGAGGCTTTTTGGATATGCAAGGTTTCCAAGACTTAGGTTTTAGTAATTTAACCCAATAGCCAATAGCTCAATGATAAAGCATGGCACTAACACTGCCTGTCACGGGTTCGATTCCCACTGCATCCACTCATGGTACTGTCATGGGCCAGGGTGCTTTGGAAAAAAGAGCATACGACCTCACTACCCTTCCTACCATTCTGCACAGTCACTAACATCTCATTCACTTTGCTTCAGCCTGGCAGCTCATAAACAGTGTTGCCGTACATTTTTCACTAGCGTTAGCACATTGCCACTTCTAAATCCAGTCTTAAACCATGATTCATCATTGGCCATACAGTATGAGTGATCTTATTTAGTGCCACTGCCCTGGAACTACAAATACCTCAGGTAGCCTAAGGACTTTTCAGCAATCTCTGTGTATTACAGTACCTTAGGTGTCCTACAGGGCTAAGCAATGTTGATATTGACTAATAAAAGTTATTTTTATTTTACCTGGCAAGAGGATTCATTCACATAATAACCTGAAAAGAGAATAGAATAATGTGAATACTTGGCTCTTTGTTGTTCAACGTGGTGTTGCAGCTGTTATGAAGCAAGCAAGGGGATCTTTGTTTCAAAGGACAGGACAGGGGAGGAGTTAATTGTGGGTATCCAGCACAGCCAAAATAAATCAATCTGCTCTAGGGACAGTTCTGTTCACCTTGCAATGTGCATGTGCTGTGATAGTTCAAGCATTGTCACTGCATCAGCAGATACGCTAATCAATTCCTGATTGACAGGAACTGGCAAAGGTGGCGAGGGTCATTTTAGCCAATAAGAGTGACTTATGAGTGAAAGTGATGAAGATGAGACACTTCAGATACATGACACTGATGTGCGTTATGTACGCCTTCAGCATTCATATGCAGAATGAACCATGTGCTGGTACAGCTGATGATGACATGGATACACACACTGTATGTACTGTTTTATCCTGTCCTGCTTTGTTGCCCCCAAATAACCATTAGTCTCTTCACACGTACCTTTAGTTATATCAGCCTCAAGAACTAGAAATATGTAGTTTTTTTGTTTAATAGTTCTTTTAGAGGGGACATACTATATATCTTTTCAACAATTGTATATGACTTACTTGAATCTGTGGAACTTGGTTATTATGTTTAGCAAAGACACTAGTCTAAATCTAATTTTAATTATTTATTTTCCAGCACCTCTTTCTTCTTGTCGTTTCAGGTGGGTTATTTCCTTACCTGCCTGGCTACTGCAAGAGTAAAAAAAACGTTGACAAACTGGGCAGTACAAGTACAGGCAATTGATTAATCAAAGCCAAGAGAGGCCTTTGTATGGAATGTTTCAACTTTCAAAACAAAATGCCTAATTTTTGTGCAGTGGTAGAGTAGGCAAAACATTGGAAAAGCATGATATTACTGTTCCACTGTGACTTGTTTACAAGATCCAGTAATAAAATACCAATTTATTACATTTTTGTTGATATGTTTCTCATATATCAACACATAGCAACCATTGCTTTGCACATAGCAACCACTGTCTCTTCCAACATGGAGGACTAATGGGCATTCTAACCATTTGAAAGGCCTCTATTCATTGCTTGTGTTCCCCCTATGACAAAACAGCAATAATTCTGGGCAGCTTGTTTAGGCTTGCTAATCTGAAGACTTCAAACCCCTGGGCAAATGGCAAGGGTATCAATGTCATTTTCCCCCAGTGCCTAAATTAGATTTCAAACTGCCAAATCCATTCAAAGACTAGGCAAACCCATTTTCCATAATCTATCCCCTTTGATGTGAGACTAGACTTGTGGATATTCCTCAGGTTAACAATTAATTAGTAGTGCTCTAATGTCGTAGTGCTCCAATATCCAAAACCTCATGTTTTCTGCTTTGTCTGATGGCTGTATAGAGGTTTTGCAGTTAAATTATATTTCTTCCGACATGGCTGCCTATAACTAACCACTGGTAACCACTTTTGAAAGAAAATGCCTAACTTCTGTGCAGTAGTAGAGTAGGTAAAACACAGGAAAGACATGGTAATACTGTTCCACTGTGACTTGTTCACAAGATCCTGCCGTAAAACACCAATGTATGACATTTCTGTTTATATATCTCTCATATATCAACACATAGCAACCGTTGTTTTGCACATAGCAACCACTGTCTCCCCCAACATGGAAGGAAAATGGGCATTCCAAATATTTTGTGCAAAGCCTCTATTGATATAAAATCTACATGAACATTTTCATAAGAAGATGCATTTGCATGACAAAAACATGAAAGAGAAAAAAAGACTTGCCTCAGTGTCATAAGGTCCTTTCACGAGAGCAGTTTTCTCTGTGGCAATGATCTGTGCCTGTGTGATTCCATTGATGACAGTCATCCTTAACTGTCTCTTTATCAAACTGGCAGACGGTAAGAAAAAAATGACATTGGTCTCAAGACGGTGTGGATCCAGAAGTACAAATCTGTGATGGAAAATAAAGATATGAAAGATATTTTAGCATTTAAGTCTGTCGTTCAGTCAGTCCCAAACATTCTCAGACGGTTTACTCTTCCTAAGTTCCTCTCCCCAGTCTCTCTCTCTCTCTCTCTCTCTCTCTCTCTCATCACCTGATTCTATAATGTTATGAAGTCATTATCTGTCTCCTGCAGAAGTTGGCCTATCATGGGTTTCCAGCCTAATTCCTATCAACTCTATGTAAATTCCTTAGACTGTAATTTAATTCATGATAAGGCCACCTCAAATCTATTACATGGGATTGGGTTAAAGATACTAGAGCTATGCAACAGCAGTGGTGATTTTTTTTTTACTCCGAGTAAATCGTGGGCCCCAACTTAAAAATGGACTCATCTGTATCTTTAACAGTGAGCTGTAGTATGAATAAAGTGGCAGACAAAACAATAACATTCTAAAGAAGAGTAATGATTCATTTGGTTTGGTCATATAACAAAAATAAAATATGATGCTTTTTCCTTCATCTACAGCTTATTATAAGATTTAAACATCAAGATACTGCCTGTCATCCATAATGTAGCTTCTGCTTTCCACCAGCAGGTGGCTGTGTTATAGTGTAGTAAAAGAGATCCCCTCCTTCAGTTCATTGACACACATCATCTGTTTGGCTTCTCTGGAATAAAGTGTATTACAGTTTGTTCCTTTATAGTACTGCACTGAACTAAATTTGCCCAAGAAACATCTGGGCCAAAATTGCACCACAAACTGTCTAGTTTTGCAAGGCATTGTGCCAAGGTTGACCACCAAACATAAATCAATTAGTGTGTTAGCATTTTTCTAAACATCAAAGTCCATTGTTGAGGTGGTCTGGTTTCAAGTCAACATTTGTATTCTCAGTTCAAAATGTTTCATTCAAAAGCATCGGGCATGCACTGAAGGAAGATAGGGGCACAGTGAAAGAACAGAATGCGCCGACCCTGTTTTTGTCAAAACATTGGATCCACCATGCTGAAAGGGCAGGCATCATAAATATGCCATTAACATTCTTGTGCATTATTACACATGCCATTACATTTGGCCAATGATTGGCTCTATAGTCTGGAAGAGTGGTGCTTGAGTTCAATGTTATATCTTCCAGAGGCGATTTGAGGTAGGCCTACAGAATTAATATCCGGTAGTCTGCCTGCTTGGCTGCTAGCCCATAACAGGCCTTTAGGGACGAACCCAGTTACTGGAATGATGTTCTGTCCATGCTGATGCTGGGAGCAGGGTATCAAGGGACCTATGAAAGACCAGATAATTAACTGAAGGGGCAACCAAATAAGTCATATTCTGATCAATTATTCAGTATTTGCAGGCCGATGAATACACTTCCTCCTCATATTACAGGCAACACAATAGGGGCTCCCTGAAACATTAGCAATTCATTTCTGTCCATTTGATTATCCTGCAAGGCCATTTCCATCTGGATACACAGTCAGAACTCAAAGCTGCAGTCTGAGACTTTGAAGGATGATGAGAGCAGATGGGGTTATTCAAGACTTGTAAAATACCATTCTTCACTGGAGAAAGTAGAGTATGATTTTGATAAAAACAGGTTGAGTTTTTCAGCGGAGAGTCCTCCTGTATCAGCCTTTGAGTGGAGGAGGTGAGTTCATACAAAATGAGATTCATGGATTTTCTGTTGGTGAATGAGATGAAAAGGGTGGCACATCTAGCTATGTATCAGGGTCAGAGATACTTCAAAGAGGTGTCTGAGGATACACATGCCCCCTGAGGTCAAGGCTAAGCTGCCTTGCCCCATACATATCCTTGATAAATAACTTGATCAAAGGAATTAAATGGATGAGTAATGCATGTGAATGTGCATGCACACATATTCAAATAGCATCAATAGGCACTGGATATGAGCTAAAATCTGTGTGCATTCTAAATACATTTGCATCCACGCACCTTTTGAAAATAGTCAAACGTTTAATTTATAGGCAGGCTTTCCCCCCCAAAGTCCAGCATATCATTTTGATTTTTGTGTCATGCACATTCATTGAGCTAGTAGTATTGATTAGCAAAGGGGGCATTTTAAAACATTTTTTAATCTGTGCTTGACCTGATATCTCAGAGTAACAGGCCTACATCCCCCAATACGGACTACTGTAAATAAAACCCGGGCAAGGGTTAAATCCCCCTTTGTTGCTATGGAGATCATGACAGTAGTGCCGACTTGACAGGCGCATGGAACCAGAGACAAGGGGGTTGTCTGAGGGGACGGGGGCGTGCTGAAGAGGCGCCCTCTCTGATCATTGGCCGAATGCATGTCACATGGCCAGTTTTGGAACGCAAATGCTCTTTTCCTACCCCTGCTCTTGCACTACCACTGGTCTATTCCAAGACTGTCGGATAAACCAACATCCAGAAATGGTGTAGAATATCAGGAAAACAGCGAGAGAGTACAGATACCCAGGGCAGGGTCTACAAGGCCTACTCGGAAGGTATGAGACAATAGATTTATTTTGGAGCATGATATGCCTCTCGCGGCCCCGACCTTTCCGTTGCACTGTTTGAAGTTCAGTGAGTGAGCGTGGTCGGAGCGCGTGAGTTACAGAAGAATCGATCATACTTGGCTGGCTAACAACATTACTACCGGTTAAGCAGCAGCACAGCAAACTGGCAACAACTAATCTTACATCTCTTGCTAGCTTGCTAGCTAGCTGTTGTCTAGCGGTGTACAGGGATAAGTCAAAGCGTCTCTGGGCTTTCTGTTGATCGGTTTGCCAAATAAAATACCTCAAATGACCAAATGGATTTTAAATATAACTTTTACGTTAGAAGTGATCGCATGTAACTTTAGCATACCGTAACATTATTTCATGAAATACCCTGCTACTTTGCTGGCTAGTTCAGCTGGGTACCCCTCAATAAAGCTAAATTCCTGAGGACGCTGTTCTTCTTTGGCCTGAGCAGTTTGGAAATGGGGGTAGTGTGTCTCCTGGGTCACGAAACCTTATTTGCGTGGGGGAGGGGCCAGCTATTTTGACAAGTGATGTCTGCCCTGCCTCAGTCTACTTTGGGGCAATAATTGTCTAGCAATGCGCCCATGGCCTTTCAGTGACCCAAATGTGGCCAAAATAACAGGAAGATGGACTGTGGTAATAACCCCCCTCCCTCATTCAAGCTCATCCAAGCGTGTGTTTGTGTACAGTCAGTTTGTGATTACCCACATCCTCATCCATCTGTAGTCAGTCTGAACTCTCAATAAAGGGTCAATCAGTGTATGCTCAGTAATTTACTTATTTCAAGAATGAAAGGAGGCAGCGGTCCCTGCAGAGAAGCTCCTAGAATTTCCTCAAGGCCTCAGGTTAATTGTAGAGGGAGTCTTGTTGTATCCACTCAGTGTGACAGCAGGGACGTTATTATAGGATAGAGTGTTTCCCTCTGGACCTCAGGTTATGCAGCGCTGAGAGAAGCAGCCAGCCACTATTCCACTCTTCTTCAGAATAGCCTCCTACAGTAACAAGCTGGCCTTAATAATATGTTATTCAAATAAACCATTAGCTGTTATTCAAAGAAATCACTGATTCTGTCCTAAACAGCAAGCTTTATAAAAGGTCACATTGTTGAGAGGGAGAGAGAGTGAGACAGAATGAACCCTTCATACTTTCATAGGGAGCGGGTCCTCTTCCACGGAGCCCGCCATGTTGCACTGCCATGTCTCTAGCTGAGAGGACAACGTTACGAAACCAAATCATCAAACCAACAGACAGAATACACTATTGGAATTATATACTCATGATTACCTGACTCAGATTGTTTTTCAATGCCGTAGTTTTCCTGCTTTGGACGTTTGGTTCATGGATTCAATGAAAACAAAGATGGCGGCGAATGCCGCGATAACCAACGAGAATGAGAGAGGTGTTCGGTTAGTTACAATCTGCACCCTCACCGTTAGATGCCACTAAATCCTACACACTGCTCCTTTAAAGGCAGCCGTAGCTAAAAAGCAGTAGCTGTGCTCAGATAAATTAGACAGCTGACAGTGTCTTAGCTAAGCAGGTTGCCACATTTATTCTAATGTATTATTAGCCCACTTCTTTTAATTTTATGCAGCCAAAGCATGTAGCCTAACTCGTCTCTTTGGCAACTGCCCCCCCCCCCCC
>OMKL01071698.1:0-11607 GCA_900302295.1 Parasudis fraserbrunneri | reverse complement strand
AGGATGTGGTTGTTTTCTCAGTGAATTCCTGGCATGCTGAAGACAATGGGATCTGGTTATGTTAAAATGAGAGCATTTTCACCGTATGGCCACTAGATGTCAGAGCAGAGGTGGCTTTACAAAATGCAGAGGACTCCTACTCCTACTACCTTTTTGGTCAACAGAAAAATGAGCTATGCATTGGAAATGAGATATTGCAATATTGAATGACAATCAAATTAATAAGGGCTGTGAGCAACTTTTGACAGAATCCAATAGACCATTCTGGAATAATAAGAACCTGTATTATTCTTAGATGTTAGGAAAAACTGTATTTGATGGCACATAATGTTACAGTATGGTCACAGTTGACATATAATGAAATAGAATTAGACAGACATGCAAAATGGACAGAAATAGCAGTGCCAGCTCTTGGCACCAGGTGGCTCTCTTCTCTTGGTTATTTTACTGCATGTGGGTTTGTGGAGTAGAACTCTCACAATATCAGAGGCAACTGTTGCTTAGCTAGTATTGGCCAGTCTGCCTTCGAATGCAGGACACAGCAATGGGTCAATCAATTAATCAGCTACCCTGCCAGTGTGAGGATTGTGTGTGTGTGGGTGTGTGTGTGTGTGTGTGTGTGTGTGTGTGTACACGTGCACATGTCTGCCTCTGTTTGTGTATGTGTGTATGTCTGTGTGTGTTTACGTGTGTCTATGTGTTCAACTAGCCAGTGTGTGTGTATGTGTGTGTCTGTCTGTGTGTGTGTGTGTCTCTGTATGTGTGTGTGTGTCTGTGTGCCATTTCCTTCCCCCTCTCTCTCTCTCTCTCTCTCTCTCTCTCTCTGTAAAGTATAACAGCAGACCTAATCAGTCACTCTTGACAGTCCCAGGGTGAGTGGTCAGACAGTGTCCTTCTGACACACAATAGCACATAATCAAGGCACAGCAAGCTGCCAGGGTGCCATATTAAACGCCCCTCTATCGCTCTCTCCTGCTCTACCTGTGGCCCACTACCTTCATCTCGTCTGTCAGAGGAAAAAGTGTCACGCTGCCGCCCGACCCCCTAAATGTCATTTATGACCATTAGAAAATGGTCTGAGAGTTGCAGCAGCAATGTAGCTTTAAATGTACCGGACAGACACAGGTAAAACAAAACAGTATGTCAGCCAGGCATACAGCAGTGGCGGAGGGGGATTTTTGCCATCGAGACGATTTGTGGTGTGGCGTATTTCTGGAGACGGTCTCCCCGGAGAGATGGATTGAGCTCATGCTACGGAAAAACTGGAGCTGAAAAAAAAACAAAAAAACATGGTGTCAGTCATCCCTCTGGAAAAGAGGCCACACAGCACAGTACAACACAAGAATCAGTGAAAACACTTAACCATTTATAGCTGCGACCAAGCAGCTGGTGTAAGTCGGTCTGTCGGTCGGTCCCTCCCAAAAATTAACAAAAAAGGTTGTTAGCCACGTCAGCACATAATAGAAACATGGAATTTGCCACAATGATAGATATTGGTTAAAAAAAAAAAAGTAAAAAGAAAAAAAAGAAAACGAAGCATTCGAATAGTGATTTTAACATCGATTACCATGGCAGCGATTGAAGTTTCAAAGCATTCGGGTCAGCCCTAGTGCTCTGGTTAAAGCACATATCCAGGCAGCAACAAGTAGTAGACATGAGGGGTTTCCTGTAGCCAAACTGGTCACAGCTTATCATGAATTGCGTGGTTTAGTCATTAACTTCATTTGGGGTGTTTTACAGTCATAGGCGTCGACTATGGGGGGGCATTGGGTCGATTGCCCCCGCAATGCTACGGTTGAGGGGTCATTGCCCCCCCAATCCTGCCACTGTGTTGGAACCAAAAGAATTCCACGAAAGGACTGAACGAAACAGTCCACACAAGCCACCTTGAAAACTTGCGATACACAAACATTCTCTGAATTTTGAGCCGAACTTGACCTGTCGGCATAACAGGCATGGTGAGGGTGACAGCACATACATTTAACATAAATAAACTGAAATAAACTGACTAACCCACTAGCCTACAATCACAAAATTCGATGCTAACGCAACCAAAATATAAACGAATAATACCTTCACCCATGATTTATGTTCACTGCGTCCACGCCCCCCTCCCAAAAAGTAGCCTACGAGTTAAATGTTTTTCATTGGATTATAGGCTTAATTTCAGTTCACTGCATCACGTAAGAACTCACTCACTCAGCGTCGTAAACTGATTAGCGTAGCTAGCTAGCTAGCCCATAACGTCCCAAAGTTGTAGGCTAACTATTATGAATAAGTGGATTATTCGTGGTAGCAAACAGAGGCCAGTTGAACCTCGTCCCCTGGCTCCAATTGATAGCCCGGTCCCGGAGTGGATGGAAAAATACACCTGGGTAACAGTCGATCAACTGAAGGGTAAAGCTCTGTGTAAAATATGCCAGACCTGTGATGAGCAAAAACTGTTAACATTTTCGACTAAAAGAGAGAAAGCGTTCATCTGTGATGGATTTGCGAATTGGAAAAAGGGACCCGAAAAGTTTAGAGCCCATGAAAAATCACAGTGTCACAGGGAGGCAACAGCCAAGTACGTGAGTGTCATGCGAGGGATGAATGTGGTTCGAATTCTGTCGGATCAAAAAACTAAGGACATGTCTCAAGCGAGGGATGTGCTGCTTGCCATTGTCACCTCGCCATCCACGAGGTGACGTGATGACTTCGATTCCAATTTCATGCAGCTGATCTAGCTACACGCAGTGGACAATGAATCCCTCGCCAGTTGGCTTAAAAGGAAAGACAAGTTCAATTACCTGTCGCATGACGTTCAAAACGAGATAATCAAAATGCTCGCTTTTGACGTTCTGCATCAGATTATTTCTGATATCAGAGAAGCAAGACTATTCACTGTAATAGTGGACGAGACCGCAGACATTACTCAACGTGAACGGATGAGCATCTGTCTCAGGTATGGTGACCAAGATCTAAAGAGTGTCGAGTGCATTTATTTTTTGCATTTAAATGCAACAGTGCATTTATTTTTCACCCAATACAAGTTTCAAACAAATAATTTACATTGATCTTGTCATTATTCCAAATAGCACGAATATACCCTATAAATCCAGAAAGAAAAGAACCAAGGCAGCACTCTTCCAAAGTAGCCTACAATGCCTTTCAACAACTGTTCAAAACCTCCGTTCCGACGCGTTTCGAAGGCCCGCATCAGAGTTTACGGTTTGTTTGGCATTAGCCTACACGGCATTTATTTTGCGGTGCTCTGGTGCTGAATCTTTCGATACCAATGATTGATCTCTGAACTCACGCAGCACGTGTTGTCAATTGTAGGCTGTTGAATGCGGCCAAATTGAATAAATTATTTTTTTCTTGTATTACGATTTTTTTTTTGTGCCCCTCCAATGTTTATGACAAGTTGGCGCCTATGACTATAGACCTTCAGCGAGGAAAAGCAAGAGTGAGTGTCGGCACCAACTGACTAACATCACACAAGCTGGCATCACACTGTTTGGTTTCGAAGTGAACTCTGGGAAGTGAGGCCCAAAAACACACCTGCGAGTACCGCTTATCGCCATAGGTACTGCCAAAGTCCACGAAACTGAGATCTTCAAGATTGTTACTTTAATGTGGATCAGATGTTTCAATGATCAAGTTAAGAGGCTTGTTCCCTCCAGCTGTAGAACATTTCCAGAGTAAGGTTCTTATCCTTTGCTGACTCTATAGACTACTGTTGTTCACTACACTCGCCTAATCCAGAAATCCCTCTTCTGTTTGCTGCTTGTAAACGCAATAGCCAGGCTTGATTTGACTAAATAGTTGTAGAAAGTAGAGTGTTAACCTGTAGAAAAACCCTTCGCATCTTGCCTTGCCTACTAGACCTTCCGTGCATGTACGTGCTCACGCTGAAATAATTTTAAGTGCACCAATCATCCGTCAGGATTCGTCTCACCTCTTGTATCTAAGGTGGTCAAACCCGCCACTCTCCCTTCATTCCTTTCATGCTTGGTTGCACCTATTGTGAGGAGAAGCTCTTGAAGAATGATGTCTGACAGGAACCAGGCTAGCACTCACATCCCCACAACCGTCTTGTGGTTTTCAATTAAAGAAAAAAAAGTGTTCAACTAAAAGCATTACTTTTTCTTGAAAGAGCAATATTCCCTTGAAAACCACAAACACATCTCTAGCCATTGCTCCCTCACCATTCACAGTGGTTCCGAGGTGGTAGCTACTGTCAGTCACAAGCACAACCACCTCTCTCTTGACCCCCCACTGGCTACTGTGGCCGAGATGAGAGCCCCTTAGATGGCCAGGGTTGCTGCCAGCAGACGCTAAAACACTGGCAGTGTGGGTTTTCGCTTCCAGTCTGGGGATGCTAGCATCCACCCGACATGCTTCTCATCCATGCCCCTGAGGAGGCAGATAGTTTGCCCGCCCCCTCGAGAAAAGAGCAGCCTGGCCCCTTTTGTAGAGACAAGGGCCTCAATGACATCCACTTTGTCACCGATGGCAGAGAGAGTGTTCTCTGCCAGACTGGTGGAGTTAAGCACAGTCCTAATTCTTTCCCATGAGGAAATGAGGTGGTCTGAGCCCCACAGGTTGCCGGCCTGGGTAATTGTTCCCCTCTGGTGCCGTGCCCTCCCTTTCAACACAGGCCCCCCAAGGGTCAGACTGGTCCAGTCCAGTCAGATGTCGGTAGAGGCCACGTCAACTTATTCGATGTTCATAGCCAGCACACC
Source organism: Parasudis fraserbrunneri (assembly GCA_900302295.1). Lineage (NCBI taxonomy): Eukaryota > Metazoa > Chordata > Actinopteri > Aulopiformes > Chlorophthalmidae > Parasudis > Parasudis fraserbrunneri. The sequence goes on along the minus strand of OMKL01071698.1, from coordinate 6,880 downwards.
CCAGATGAAGGCATGCTCAGAGTATTCCGCAGGATGGCAAGACCTATTCAATCTGTCACTGTGGCTAGACAGAATGTTAAGAATGGGCAACATATTGCTATTCGAGAGCCTGTGCCCTCCGTTCAATGGGGTGAAAAAGCCTGTTTAATCAGACCAAACTAGCTGCCCTCTCATTCGGGATACAGGAGCTGCTGTCAAAAAATGAGGTAACTCAAAATGCTCACAGTCAATAAGCTGCGGCATTCTGTCAGGCTGGGAGACTGGTTCACATCTATAGACTTGAAAGATGCAATCTTTCACATCCCCATATATCCACCCCATATTTCCACTTTGCCTTTCAGGGCACGGCTTATGATTACCAGAGAATGCCATTTGGATGCTCACTAGCCCCTAGCACATTTTCCAAATATGTGGAAACAGTGCTGGAACTGATATACCACGAAGGAATAAGAATAATTTTTTACCTGGGCGATATACTGGTCATGTTTCACTCGGAGGAAGAAGCGAGATTACACAACAAATGACTGGTGGAGCTTCTCTCCCTCCTGGGCTTTGCCATCAATTGGATAAAGAGCACAGGTCCCCTTTCTCAGCCAACAGATGCTATAGTTGGGCATTCTGTTGAACTCTGCCTCCATGGCGGCCGCCCTCTTGACGCAGCATAAGGAGAGTTTTTTTGTCAGCCCTATGCGTGTGCTGCCCTCGTTGAGTGGTCACAGCCCTCACTATAATGCAACAGCTCGGTCCGATGTCAGCAGCCCATCCAGTGGTGTCACTGGGTCTGCTTCACATGCACAGGCTGCAGAGATGGTTCACCCATCTAAGAGTGGACCCAGTATGACACAAGAGGAGGATATTATCCATCGCTGTGTCAGTCACTAGACCTCTGGAGAGACCCCCCCACACTCTGGCGAAGTGGTCCTGATGTGCACAGCCACATCATGTATCAAGGTTTACACGGATGCCTCCCTGATAGGCTGGGGCAGGACATTTCAGACCCACTTTGTGAGAGGCTTGAGGCCAGAACTCCCTACTAATCACATCAATGTACTCGATCTTTCCATAGTGTTACATGTTCTGAAGCACTTCCACCTGATGGTGAGTGGCCAGCATGTCCTAGTCAGAACAGACAGCAGGACTGCTGCAGCTTACATCAACAGACAAGGCGGTGTATGTTCTCAAATCCTCCACCAGGAGGCAGTAGAGCTAAGGCTATGGGCCTCAGCCTAGAGGCCCTCCACATTGCTTTATCACCGAATGTCAGAACAGATCTCATGTCTCAAGGAGGCCCTCTGAGAGATGAGTGGCATTTACATCCAAGCATAGTCAAACAGATTTGGCTATGCCCCTTTGGGAAAGTGGAAGTGGTCGTCTTTGCATCCAAAGAGACCACTCATTGTCCTCTATGGTTTGCCAGCAGAGCGCAGGACAAACCTCCATTGGGGTGGATGCCTTCACCCACACCCTGTGGCCAAGGGCACTCCTATATGCCTTCCCCCAATCGAATCCACCAAAATCGGTCAGCTACTGGAGAGGGTAAGGCAGGAGAGACTAACCCTCAGTCTAGTGCCACCGATGCAAACATCGGCACATTTGTTTCCGGGTCTGATACAGCTGTCAGTATCAGCCCCCAGGCCCGTCCTCCTTTTCAGGGGAGTGCATCATTAGTCAGCATCTGATGGTTTGGCACATGAGAGGGTGAGACTCAAGAACAGAGGTCTCCCCTTAGAAGTCATTAAAACCATTCAGAGTGCTCAAGCGCCTTCCTCTGCTACTGTGTGTGCTGGGAAGTGGCTTGAATTCAAAAAATGTTGTGGGGAGAGGGACATGGACCTGGTTTGTTGCCCTATAGAAACTATCCTATCCTTTCTTCAGTTGGAGAAGCTATCATTCTCTATGGTGAAGGTTATGCTTCAGCTATCTCAGCTTGCCACAAGGAATTCGCTGACAAGCCGTTATTCAGCCACCCCCTACTTAAACGCTTCCTACCAGGAGCGAGACAAGCTCATTACGCATGCCCTAGTACTGATGGGATTTAACCTTGGTGTTATGCAGTCAGGAACTTTTCGAGCCTCTCGAGCAGGCTTCCTTGCATTGGCTTTCTATGAAAACCATCCTACTTTTGGCCTTGACATCGGCCAAGGCTGTGCACTCTGTCAGTCCGTCCTAGCTGTCTAGTCATCAAGGTTGGCACCTTGCATGGTTGCCTCCGCCATCGGTGTGTGAATGTGTGAGTGAATGGGTGAATGTGAGGCATACGTTGTAAAGTGCTGTGGATTAAAGCGCTATATAAATGCAGTCCATTTACCAAGGAAGCAAAACATGGTAGGAATGCCATTTCACGGGGTCTTTTACAACATTGGCAGCCGGTTCTTTCTTTGTCTGACTGGATTTCTGCTTTTTGTAAAGCGCTTTGGATAAGAGCGCTATATAAATGCAGTCCATTTACCATTTCATCCCTAAGAACATCAGATGCTCTTTTCATTCTAGGGACATCACCCTGAAGGCCGTCTACCATTGGCCTGAACATTGACCACTCATATTCGTGCAGGAACCCGGGGGAAACATAGAAATCTTGTATTGAGCTCGCTCTCGCTCTCACTCAGTCCTTAGTTCAGCGAGCCCCTCACCTTCCCCTAGCCTTCTCTAAGGGGAATCCTGAACTGGTCCTTCCCTGGTCTTTTGTGAGACTCGCCTGTCAGGCCGAACCCCGCCATAATATGGGGATGCATTTTATGCATATTATTATATGTTAAAATCAGTTCCTACTGTGCAGTAGGGAAGTTCATTTTTTGTCCCGCCCTGTGTCATGGGCGTACAGGGGTGTATGTTATTAGAGTCAACAGTAGCAATATGCAGCATCTAACTTGGTTGGGCGTTACATCATTTGTGATGAACAGACAAAAGTAAACAGTTAATCACACTTGAAAGGCACATGGAGGTTTACATTGGCCGCTTCCATTTATCTCAGACTTTGAAAAAGTCTTTGACAAAGTACAGCTTGATTTTACTTATAAAAGTTTATAATTTTTTAGTTGATTGATAAATTGGGTAAAAATACTGTACAGTAATCCAACATGTAAAATCATAAATAATGGATTTCACAAACACGACTGATGATGTGATGATCATGAATCATGATCCTGACTGATGATCATTATGAAACCTCCATCAGTAGAAGACATGAGATATGAGACACTTTGTTGAGCTTAAAGACATTCTGAGCTTGCTCTGCTTTGCAGGGATTAGTATTGGCACACAAGGCCTGTTAAAAATGTTTTGTATTATTGATGAGATCATGGTTTTTGAGTATTGCCACCAATTTGATCAATTAAGTAACATTTTTCAAAATTGTTTGTTTTGTGAAATGTTGTATGTTTATTTTATTATGTTTAATTTACTATGTTTCAATAAGCAAGCACTGTTTAAACTAGCTATCAAATCGAAGGAACAAACATTACTTGATAGTTAACTTAGAATTAGGGGGATTTGAGAGGAAAATGTATATGGTAGTTCTACTGAGTCATTGGGAAGCAAAGTAGAAGCCATTCAGGAAGGATTTCCCTGCACTGAGGCATCAAGTCAGAGGCTTGAGTAAGTGATGGTTAATCAACAGTTTGTAGCCTCATCCCTCAGAAGTATTATCTTGAAAGTCTGTTAATGTCAACCAAAGGTGAAAGGAGGAAGGATTGTTACCATGTTGTGAGGTTGGTGAGGCGATCCTGTGATAACGATCATCCTCACAGTTAGTGATGTGTTGGTCGCGAATGAGTCGGCTTTATGAGCCCGTTCCCGTCTGAGAGCCGATTCCGTTCTTTCTTTCTTTCTTTTGTTGTTGTTGTTGTTGTTGTTGTTGTTGTTGTAAATCAGTAAAAGTAAATGAATACAAAGAAACACGCCCTAGTTGGTGTCACTTGGCCAAGCTGCAACGCCGGACCTCATCATAATTTTCACCTTAAAAGTTGTCTATGACTAACCCTTACATTAACCCTAACCTTAATCTCAGTGGAGACCTCACGGCCCAAATAGAGATTTTTCTTTTGTGACGATCAATTTTCGAAGTTACGACCAATGTGGGAAAAGATTCGGCGCCATGGAGCTTCTTCTGGGGGAGTACCCATCCAAGGTTTGGCACTGCCAGGTTCAGGAGAATAGGGCCTCTGTGACACAGCACAGACTTATTGGTAAGCGAGTTAAGTCTTTAATCTCCGATAGTCTGTGGAACATGTTTTAAAAAAAATGTTTTATTGAGAAACTATCACCCACAAATTTGTTTGAGTTATTTTCATTATTATTTTTATTATTTGAGTAATTTATTTTCCAGTAACGCTTTCTTCTCCTGAAGTCTGAGTACAGTGAAATATTTTTTGTTGTTTTGGCTTTTTGGAGGAGTATAGCACACCCTAAATTACAAACCTGCTATTCCCTGCCCTGATTGGTGGCTCCACGCTAAAAAGTGAAAAAGGTTTTACAAACTGGACCATAGATTGGGTATAAAGTGTTCCTGGCTCCAAAGAGGACATGCAAGGCTAGTACTGAAAGGCTTTTTTAATCTGAAGGTTTTTTTTGTTTGTTTTTGTTATGGTACAAGTAACTAGTAACTCATGTAACTAGCATTCCACGTTGCTGTATCCACAATCACAAGGAAAGGCCTGTTTTCCACAATATGGGACATTTAAATGATCTCTACTGCAGTTCATAGTGGTGACCACTAGAGGGGTGTAAGAGGCTTTGTTGAACATCAAATTGGCTGTGGTGACACATTCTAAATGTGTTTTTATCATCATTAAAACAGTATGTAATGGCCATTTAGATTATCAAAATTGGAGCAAATGGTTTGCAATGTAGGTATTTGAAATTACAGTAAGCATTCTCTATCATGAATTAAAAAGGTATAAAAGTTGAGTTTTGGATCAAAATCCTGTATATTGCACAAGGTGTGAATTAATACAATGTAGTTCATCATGAAGCAAGACTACATGTTATGATACAATTATAAAACTACTGTTATGCAACAAGAGATGACACACATTTAGTGACTGTGCTTCATGGCATCAATCTTTGTGCATCAATCAATGCTCTGCATCTACAGTACATGTGCTGTGTTTCCAGGCACCAAAACATGAAATATTTTGATTACTGAAAAGTAGAAATCATTGAAAATGACTAAATACATAATGCTGTCAAACAACATGTTCCTATTGTCAGAAACTGCCATATTGATCATCTAATACCATACCATTCTGTTCTATCTGCTGGTGAAGTGATGAGTAGGCTAATTGTTGCAGTGCTACTCATCATTGTCTGGCAGTGTGGCTACATGGTTAAGGCTCTGGGCTCATAATCGGAAGGTTGCGGGTTTGAGCCTTGGCTAGGGCACTGTTGGAAAGTGGTGTGGTTGTCCAGTAGGCGGCACTCTGTCCTCTGGACTTGGCAGTAACAATGCCCCTGTTATGATGACAGAAACACCATACATTTGGGAGTGCTATCCTTCAGATGAGATGTTAAAGGTAGAATCTGTAATGTCGTCAAACAGCGACCTCTAGGCAAAAGATTACAACTTGGTACTGCGCTTTGTTTACAGTTTTTGTTTTTGTCTGATGTGTGGATTGGATTGCAGTGGGTGTAGGGGAGGGATTGCTACAGCTGGCCACACCTCAGGCTCTGCCAAGAGAGGTCTGGAGAAATTCACAGTATAATAAGTTACTAAACTCCAACCCACACATCAGACCAAAACAAAACAAAACTCAACACCAAGCGAGACTCTTTTGCCTAGAGGTCACTGTTTGACGGCATTACAGATTATACCTTTAAACTGTGGTCTCGATTCACTATGTTCATTAAAGAACCCAGGGCATCTACTGTAAAGAGTAGGGGGCTCCCCGACAGTCCAGGCCAAATTCTAATCAGGTTTCTGACATCAAGGCCACCTAATCATCCTCGTCCTTAATTGGCTGATATCATACCTTGTGTCTTGAGCCTTTTAGCCATTGTATGTATATACTGCATGTATGCTGGTGTGTGGCCGCGGTATATGGCGACCGTGACCCCTTTGCCCAAGGTTGAGTGCTACACATTGGTGGTGGAGTAGGTAAGCTATTCTCTACATTGTAAAGCACTTTGTGTCCTCTGACTATAAATGCAGTCATTCATCATGTTGATGCAAATAAAGAGACATGGTTTTGTATGTGGACACGAGTTTGCACTTGTATGTGGACATAAATACATGATTCATTTGTGTGTCTTGAGTGTGTATGTGTATCCAATTGTGTGTGTGTGTGTGTGTGTGTGTGACTGTGACTGTGTGCATGTGGATGTGCTTATGTGCGTACGAGTGTGCACGTGCACAGTTTCATCCTCGTGTGTGGCAGACCTTGGTGTCTACTTAGTGAATACTGTGGTTTGCTAGCCGTTTTGTGTGCCTAAGTCTTCAGCCACATAATGGGTGCTGATCCCGCCTGTCTGCACCCGGCTCGGACGACAGCAGGACAATAGAAGAGAGGGTGTGGGAGGAGGGCTAAACGGTAACACTGTCCAGCGGCATCTGTCCTCTGGCACCTCCACACAGCAGTGGATTACAGCACAGGTGAATTAACTAACTAACTATATGCCCAATTCAAATATTTCATACATGTCATTCCTGTGTTCTAAGTCAGTTGACAAATAGGAGTGAACACAAACAACTCTCCCAAAGTCAAAAACTAGAGAGAGTAGTTCATGTTCACAAATATTGATTGAACTTTCCAAGGCCATGGAAAAAACATATTGGAATTCTTAATTTGGGTGGTGTTCCCCTTTAAAGAGAGAGAGAGAGAAATGTTTCTGTCAATATTTAGACATAGTGGCAGCTAAGTGGGTAGCTAGGGTTGTCAAAATTAAA
>OMKL01071652.1:7390-18343 GCA_900302295.1 Parasudis fraserbrunneri | reverse complement strand
GGACACACACACACATACACGCACACACACCAATCAGGTTATACAGCATGGGTACATGCTCAGAATTCACATCCTAAAGTACACACATGCACACACACACACACACACACACACACTCATTAGCCGCCTCTAAAGTAGAGAACAGTGTTATTTTTCTAGGTATTATTCTCCTGAGGCCTCTCTCTCATCTTGTCAACAGAAGCCCCTTAAAGCCACAGTAAAGGATCCCCTCCCCCACGTTCCTTGGCTACAATTATTGTAAGTTAGAAACCTACTGGCATCTAGGATAAGGGAATCTGACATCCTTTATGCCTGCCAGTATGGCACTGCTGAACAGACTGCAAAATAGGACTATAGAGTCATTGGATGTATAGATCTTTTATAGTTGTGTTGTGTGTTCTATGGTGTGTGGTTTACTGTTTAGTTTGGTTACTGTTGTTACAATCATTATTTCATTGTTTATTATTATTGAAGCAGCTACAAGGAGAATTTTCAACAAAACATTTAATGACAAAAATCATTGTCATATTGGTTGCGATACCTTTGTATAATTACAGTAAACAAATGAGACCATTGCTGAAACAACTGGTAGCCTAATATCTCCTGATCCGATACCCACCAAACTGTGTCATGTTCTGAGTCATCTGGCCTCATGGTGGCGTAATTCTCATAAAACTAAAAACATTAACTACTCCTCAACGACTCGGATTAGAGGCATGGTCACAAAAGGTGGATTGAGAGTTCGGACCGTTTGGGCATATACCCGCCATCGGCCACCAACAGCACATGTCTAGTTAAAACGTTGTTTTTCTGGCACAAGAATCATTTTTGACTAGTAAATAATCAATGAATGAGTGAGTGAGTGAACGAATGAATCCATCAATGTTTAGGCAGGGTGCGGTTTGTGAAAAACAAGGGGAGGGGCGGGGTGGGGACGTTTCAAAATATATTTTTAATGTAGGCCATAACAAATAATATACAGTTATATCCATATGAAACGCACCGTTGTCAATGGCCTTTTTCTATCGCCACCTTTGAATGATTTCCATGCATTTTAGGTGTGATTGACACTTCCCATGTTTACTGATCTTGTCGTTTAGTTTTTCGGTCTGCTTTCTGAAATGTGATGCAATGATTTGCTGCCCCCTTTTCATCTTGTAGCTACGCCACCTTCAGGCACGAGCGAGCCACTGTCATGGTCGGCGAGAAAATGCCTAACACATTTTCAAGATATCTATTTTGACTAAATTGGCTAAAAATCTGCTGACGATTTTGAGACATTAATGTATTTAATTTAATGCTAGAATGAAGTAGTCTATTATAGACTACACAGAACAGACGGGGGGGATAAATAATATCCCCACTGCGTTGAAAATGAACTACCAGAGCTAGGATCTTGAAAAGCAGAGGGACTTTGTACCCATAAGTACTTTCTGGGAGTATACTTGCAATCTATTTTTGGTTTACATAACCGTAGTATACTTTTATCAAGTTGACTAAAGTACAACATAAGTTTGTACTTAGATTCCATTAATTGTTTTGAATTTGTACATGAATAAGAAGTACCAAAAATAAATTGCAAGTATACTCCCAGAAAGTACGTATGGGTACAAATATACCTTTAACACACTATACTAAAAATATACTTTCAGTATGGAAAGATACAATTTTGACTTGGGTGCCAAAACAATCCAGCTTGTGGTTCAAAACATGATATTCTAACTGTATCGCTCATGTGATCAAGACAGTCTTGGGTTGTCTTATTAGTTTGGGAGAATCTTAACCATATTCATAAATATCCAGACTGGATCGTCTAAAATCATAGGAATAGTGACGATTAGCCTTTACGTTTTTTTGTCTTTCTGTTCAATCAGTGTCTCTTGCAGTGGGGTCCGGGGACATTCCTGGCATCCTTGAGGGGGTTCCAGGGGTCCCCTAACAAAAAGGGAAATAGTTAAATTTCACAAATATTTTATTCACTACAATTCACTACAAAACACAATGAAACCTAGCTTACGGTATATTGTTCCCATGCAGGTCCCGGATTGCAGCTTTATGAATGTGTTCAGGTCATTACCTGCTATATGACAGCGCTGGAATTGCTCTGGGAACGTATTGTACCGGAACAATATTGATTGTAACCCAGAGGGGACTTTGTGGACCTATTTTTTTATACTATATTTGAGCTTTTATAGTTGAGTTTTATTTCATCACTGCTGATAATTATGAACCATAAAATGTGCCTATATTTCCTGTTATCTACATACGAGCAGTGGGGAAAATAAAGGCCCAGAATGGCCCCACAGAAATCATAAAAGATGAAGAGGTTTAAAGTCACTCGAAAGCAGAAGGTGAGGATTTATTACATGCTAACCTAGCACAAAACACTATGGTGTTATACAAATGCATCAGGAGCAAATAAATAAATAAAATATAAGCATATTACTTTTTTTTTTACTTTTTTGTGTGCGATATTTTCTTCAAGATCAAGTCCAATTCCCTTTCAGTGATTTGTCTCTTGCTGAAATCATCAAGAGATAACTGGCTCTCAATATGTCGGGCTTTGAGAGTGATGTGTTCCCTATGAATCAAATCAGTGTTAGTTTGGTTGGTACCATCGCTTTGAGTCATAGTCCCTCTTCCTCCCTCATTTCCCCTCCTCACCTTCACTCTTCAATATGCACTATGCATTCACCATATGCAAATCTAATACCACTATGTAATACCATTATGTATTATATAATACCACTATGCACTATATAATACCACTATGCACTATATAATACCACTATGCACTATATAATACCACTATGCACTATATAATACCATTATGCACTATATAATACCACTATGCACTATATAATACCACTATGCACTATATAATACCACTATGCACTATATAATAAAACTATGCACCTATGCCTTATCTAATACCAATATGCACCAATTACAGAATTGACAAATATACATGCCTTAAAAACATCTTCTTCAATACATAAAAAAAAAAAAATACATTGGATCACCTAAGATGACAGGAAAAGCCTATGAATCATGTTGTAGGAGTATTTTTCCCATAAAAACCCCTGAGAGATCCTTTACGACATGTCTGCGCTCAGCAGGGATACCTGTTGTCTAGGTCATTACCTGCTATATGGCTGCGCGGCAATGCCCCCAAGGACCTACGTACATATACCAGAAGGATATTGATTGAAACTCAGGGCTGTAGGAAATGGGCCATATTGATGACATGCAGTCCCCCGGTGAGTTTTTTCCAGAACTCAATTGCACATGAAAGGAGGACAGATTACGGCCAAGCTGTGTGCTGGCCGGCTGAAGATGAAGTGCCACGAGTGATGCGGTGAAAGCTCTTGAAAACGGCTCGGCACACGGTGAGCACTTGAGAATCGCCCAGGCATACTCGCGGCCACAAAAGGAGATTGTGATGTCGCTGTTTTCGGGGGGGGAAACTGTTTATCTCCAAAAGTCAACTTGTTCCAAGACAAATGTCGCCCATGCGTTTCTCTGTGTGTAAATGAGCACTGAAGCAACTAACAGAAATATCAACATTAGGAAATGAACGAACAAGGTCTGTGTTGTGACCAGTGTTGGGCCAATCTCAGAACCCATCGGCTATCTTCTTTTTATGATTTTCTTTTACTGACGACAATTTAGCCTCTGGGGGCACCGGCCAATGTTTCGTGGGTTCCGGTGTAGCTGCTTGCTTCCGATTCCTTCTGCTCACGGCCCGATATCCAGGCCAAGACTTCCTCTTCCGTGTGCCGGTCATTGTTTTACATTCCAATTAGCAGCTTGAGACGCGAGAATGGAGTTGGGAGTTGAAAGACGACACAACACAACACACAATACACAAACGTCGATACTCTCTGTGGGTGTTTCAGATCCAGACGACATTTCAAATCACAACCTTTTTCGCTCACCACACAAGCTGTTCACCTGCATGCAAAGCATCTTCCTGTCGACTACAAACTGAAACTAGAACACTTCCGATACCAAAAGCTTGTCCCTTGCCTAGATATTCTGCATCCAGATATCAGTTTATAGAGATTAGTGTTGGGCAGTACAGTATTAATATTACTTTTCCCAGTAACAAGTGTAACAAATGACTATATAAATGTTGGTAATAATATTACAGTTGCCCATAAAAATAAATAACTCGTCACTCCATTACTTTGACTTTGTCAAGACAAAAGATAACAAGAACATCATTGTTGATTTGTAATCCATCCAAATGGCTTCACCATGACCATTTGACTCCATTTGATGTCTAGATGTTTGTGAGCTAATGTTATGGGAAAGCCAAAATCAGGGGACTCTACTAGATTCATAGCCCAAAATGGAGCTCCCTACACTGGGCAAGATTGGAGGCAGATTTTGGGTCTTTCCCATAGTCAAATATAGTCAACCAGGACACCGCTGGAATTGTCTGAAAGTAGAAATTTTATTTATGTGCCTGATTTAAGGCAACTCAAAAGGCAGAAAATGTATAAACTCATCACATTCATTCTACAGCAGGCTTTTGACCTAAGTTAGAAAGATGCCAGAGCTTTGAGCTTTCATGGCCATGCAGGAGACCTCGTTAGAGCTCACTACAGAAAGGTTGGCGTCTCTCTGACCTTTGGCCTGGCTGAAAAAGCCTAGCCAAATTCCAATATTTGATATAGGGGTATTTGGCTATGGCATTCCTGTCCGTTCCTGAATATACTTAGACCTCAACAAAGTCCTGTGAGTTTGGTGTCTAACGGATCTTTGTGTACCGAACCGCGGTCTGCCTGATTTCAATATGTTTACATTCATTTTCCGTATAGGGGTTTCCAGCAATGCTTAGGAAGGTGCCAGAGAGCTGGTTCAGCTGGGCTCGCAAACAACATATTTCCATATCAGAGTTCTGGCTCCAGTCGAAAAAATACTTTGCTCCGAATGGTGCGTCTCCCTTACAGTCTGACGCCATCCTGCATTTTTACGTGGAACAAACCAATGTTTTCTAATACACCAGAGCCCCATCTTAGTCCCCAGATGGGCCCAGTGTGTGGAATTTGGAGTCTGCGACCTTCTGGGACCCCGGAATTGACCAGTCAAATTCCAATATGTTCCATTCATTTTATATAGGGCTAGTCGGCCAGACATTAACATCCAGCAGTTAAGAAGGTCTTAAAAGTCATATTGAAATGACAAGTGCAACTGAGGCCTTAGTTTGCCTCTAAAAAGGGACACCGCATTAACAGATGACGACATTGTCAAAGTTTGTGATTCTGTGAGGGGATCTGGTCTATTATCTGGCATGTCATATAGGGCCAATGAGAACAGCATACTCAAGAGGTCAGACTTTCAAACTAATTTTCAACGACGCTGAGCCTCAGAAAGTGTATTTAGGAAGAGATGGGAACAGGACAGAGAGGTTTGTCTATTGAAAAGTCTTTTAGATTCTGATCTCTGAGGAGTCAGGAACACTCGCAAACCGTCTTCACTTAGAGCTCAATAGAATTTTATTATATACAACGTTTCGGTCTGGGACCTTCTGAAGTAGCACGTTCAAGGTGTGTTTTACTTCACCTTCGCACCTGTCACAAAGACTTTATTCAGGTGTGCAAGAGACTTTGTGACTCTGACCTCAGATTCTGATCTGTGGCAGAAATATGTGTCAGTGCGTCACCATACGAGTGAGTCTAACTCAGAAGTTCTATGTGACATTATTGATGGTCAAGCGTAATTTGCCACTTCATATACGGTCTGACACGGATCACATTGTGTAGAGATAGACTTATAATAATAATAATGATAATAATAATGACAATAATAATAATAATAATAATAATAATAATCTTTATTTGTATAGCACCTTTCATACATGAAATGCAACCCAAAGTACTAAACATTGTAAATAAAAAGATCAATTACAATGGTAAAAATGCATAAATAAAAAGCCTTTAAGGTATATGAAAAGAAAAAAGAAAAAGTGCAAAATTAACATGGAGAAAAAAACAAAAGCAAAAAAACAAACATAATAATAAAAAAATATAAAAAATAAAATAACATTTAGAACATTTTAGTGGGACACTCTAGTCAGAGATACTAGGTACACGGACAGAATTCCCACTGCAAGTTCCACAAATAAAGACAAATGCATAGATAAAAAGCCTTTTGAATTAAAATGCTTCATATTGTAAACAAAAAATCAATTAAGATAGTAAAATGCATAGATAAAAAGCCTTCCCTGAGATCCCAATTTTCTTTTCTTTCTCAAGAAACCATGGAACAAATATTTAATTAATGTGAGGTCAACCCTCAGGGATTGAAACTCTCAGGCCAGGCCATTCAGAATTGGTGACCAAGTGATCGAGCCATCAGATGATGTTTGGCAATTGACTTTGTAATGAAAAGATATTGTTGACATGATTTGTGTGCAGAAAATCTCTATTCCCTGAAAGTAACCTGAAACCAAAGCATCGTTTGATCAAGTTTGGCCCTCTGATCAGACTATGGACAATGCGCTTTGAAAGTATGCATAGTTACTTCAAGAGATGTGCAAGACATCTTAAATTAAAAATAAAATAAATAGATAAATAGATAAATAATAACTCTGCCATACACTCTCTGAAAGACATCAGATGTTTCAAGCTTATCTTTCAGCAGGGTTAATGAGTTCAACTGTCTTCCAAGTAAAAGATAAAACCATTCAAGATGGCAGTCAGACGATATAGCTTCACTGAGACCAACACAAAGGTCTCTGTTGAGACGCTGTACAAGGGAACATCATACAAGGAAGGACCATTAGTCACAGGAATAACTAAATGAGAGGGAACAAAGCCGTTAACTTGAAATTTGAGGAAGGAAATCAAGTAATTGCAGTGCAAATTACTTACATGTTACTTATTACTTATGTGTCGGGATATAAAGATAATTTCAAGAAGTATTACCAAAATGGTTCTCAAAAAAGGATGATGGAGTTTATTAATTTATTTGGCATTGTTTCATGATAAATTAGTGATACAGAGCAGAGTACCGTGCGCAGCGCCATTGCCAAGGTGCTGCCAGACCTCCCCGTCTCAATTCAACATCTCCTAAACGAGACAGTACAGTTATACGGGGAGTGGAGACCACGGAGGATTTACAGTTCATCGAGGAAGCCGATCTGGTTTCAGCACCGAGGCAAATCCAGGTAGCTGCCTGGAAACAAACCAGTATGTGCATTTCAACTTAATTCAAAACAATATAACACATTCTTAAATTATTGTTTATTTGCCTTACAGTGCATAACACTGAAAACCACAGTCGGCCTGTCCAGTGCTGTCTTCTCCATCTTCCTCCTCATGCTCTTCCCCCTCCCCCTCGTATCACTGCCTTGGTACTGTCTGCTGCAAATTGGGTTGACAGCTTCCAGATTCCTTGGCAGAAGTTTCCTGACAAATTGACAGTGTTCTGAGAGGGAGAAAAGACCAAGCCCACGATTACAGAAACAACTGATTATCTGTGTTTTGTATGTATTTTACTGTCTTTATCATGTTTAAATGTGTAACTGTGTATTTATTTTCTTTATATTCATTTGTATTTATTTTAATTGTTACTCGACATCATTGAAAATGACGTCAAAACCTCATTATTTGAGTTTAAATAAAGGTTTTGAATTGAATAAAATTTGACTGGTGGTTAAGATTGAAATTAGCTCCAAATCGGGACCGCACTGTTGTTATTTTTGTAATTTGGACAACTCACTTAGCAATGTCTTATTCCTCTTGCTCAATAAATCATATTTGGACATTTGATTTATTGCCGGCCATCACTTTGGTTCTAGAGTGGAGTGTGAGTCCCAGTGCGCCTGTACTACACCGGGTAAACAATGTGCCAAGTTCTGCGTAAAAAATGTCTCAACTCCCCACATCTCTGTCGGCGTAGTGTTGGACAGGAGAGTGCATGGCTGTGGGCTGGGGCTGGGCACTGACTACTAGAGTGAACCAGTAGCATTTAAAGGTGATCTATCAAGTGTAACTATTTTGTTTTCTGTAAAATCTCTTCACATACTGGAATGTAACCCAAACAGGAGTCGGCAGCCTATGCTATTATGCTAGTTATGCTATGAGGACACTTGCTGCATGCATGTGGCTGATTACTATTTATCAGTCTATCAGAAAATGGATCCGCTCCCCTCCTCCAGAAGTTAATTCAAGACAAGACGCAAGATAGGAGGGAGGTGACGCACATCAGACACTGTGCTCACACATCAACACTGTTCGGGCGTCATGCGCCAGTTGCACCTGCTAGAAGAGCTAGTCTTCAACTGATACCTCTGACAGCAATTACATTATGGACTTAACAATATCGCATGTAGTTGAAATGCCATTCCTCCGTGCATGAATTCAATTATAGTTGGAGATTTATACCTGGAGAGGCCGTGTGTCTGGCCTGACACTGGATCAAGCACTCCCGACAGCACGTGCCTGGCTGACGGCGCGCTCTGAGTACATCCACGCCAAAACGCCAGTCTCCCGGACAATCGCATCTTCTCCTTCTCTGATACCTACAACCATCTCATTAATATCCAACCATCCTGTTGCCCTGTGTCTATGGTGGAAGCCTGGACGAGTGAATATGTGATTTGCGGAAGGAAACTCCTGAGGAACAGTTAAAATGTAGCCGAGTTCAAGGCAACAGCCTATGCGGTAATCTCCGGTTAGTTTGTCAAAATATCCATAGCCATGTCATTTCACGTTTACCGTTCTGTCAACAATAATGACTGCGGCCACCATTTAGATAATGGAGTCTATAATAACGGAACGCATTAGAACCTTCAGAACCATGCACTCTCCCACCCAGCACTATCCCGACTGCTGCCCAGACGGAGAAGTGGGCCGTTGAGACGTTTTACACAAAACTTGACACATTGTTTACCCAGTGTAGTACAGGCGCACTGGGACTCAACGATCTACAACCAAAGTGATGAGCCGGCTATAAATCAAATGTCCAAAAATGATTTATTGAGCAAAAGGAATAAGACATTGCTAAGTTGCCGTGAGTTGTGGGAATGTGACAGAAATAACAACAGTGCGGTCCAGATTCAGGGTTAATAACCAATGCCTATCAACCTTCCAACACCTTTAAAGTCTCAGAAGAGTATTTCCCCACCCCCTTTTCACCATTAATGGCAGTGTGAGTGGCATTTAGTAAGGTAAGCTAAAACACACGCCATATACACACCTACAAACACAAATTGAGTTAACGACAGGGGCAATCTGCGGTAATGGTGAGATGTCAAAATTCAACCGGTATGGTCCTTTAAAGCGCAACGCCAGAGAGACGGGAGACTCCGGTGATGATGTCACCAAGAGATAAATCCTGTCGCTGCTCCATAGAGCGGGGAATAGTGGAACAACTCCCAGGACACTATGACAATACCCGTGGTGATTTCACTGATTTAGAGCCAACTCATTTGGATGTAATAGCTCAAACTAAAAATCTACGAGCCCACAAAATCGGTCATTAATTCATTCTCAATGGACGAACCGTGTCACTTGATAACATCACAAGTGTAAGTCTTCATGCTCTGATTTCCAGTTTAGGGAGACAGTTGTCTATGTTTGTAGATACTGAATTATAGCTATTAATTCGGTTTTAGGCAGGATTCCCCTTTTCGCCCGGCAACAATAATATGGTTGTGGCATGTTAAACAGAATTTCCCGCAACATATTAAACCATGGGCTGCCATATCCTCTCTCAAAGAAATTGTTTCTTTACGGAACACTTATCGCCTAATGGATTGCTTTACAGTAGCCCGGGCAGTAACAGCTTAATTGTCCCTCCTGAATTCCTCTGATTGCTCTGGCCTTTAGAAGGCTTTGAGAAATTTACTCAGACGGCACTACAAAAGAAGCATAACGCCAGTCCTTGAGTTTTCCTTTCGTCTCTCCTGTTTTAATTGGTGATTTTGAGGTTATGAAATGGCTCTCAACCTGCTCATTTGCAATGCTTTTAACGCTTGTGCGATACGTTTCCAAGATTATTGTTTTGTCGTCCTGTCGACCGCCTGTACGCACTTTTTTTCGGGCCCTTTGCAACATAAGACGGATGAGAATAATGTAGCTTTATATAAATGTTGACCTTTTAAGCTGTCATTTTCCCAGACAACAAAAGGAACATGCGTCATGAGTTTTTCATCTCTTTGTAATTGATGGTTTCAACACTTTGAAACAGCTCTGCTTGTATGCTGGTGGGGTGCAGTAGTTTTAGTTCTGTCCATATTAACAAGGCCCTCTTATTCAAACACTGCAGAGGGAAATATAGCAAGGCTAAAGGCTCAGAGGTGGTCAAACCCAGTATGAGTATTTGCGTCTTTGTTTTTCTCCCTCCTATTTTAATTGGGTGTTTTGACATGATGAAACGGCTCTCTTGATGTCTTGACCTAGCTGGTTTGCTGCTCCTTTATTAGATTATGTTCAGAGGCACTTTAATGGCCACACATGTTTGTTTTGTAATATACAGAATGAAGAGTTGTCAGAACTTCACTGACATCTTTAAACTGTTTACAGCTTTGGGATATGTGTAAGATTAGGTGCAAAATAAATTGGCAGAACTCCTTTAATTTACTTTGACAGTTACTGAGAGTTAATGAGTTTGAATATGTCCTCCGGTGATGTCATCGAAGGACACTGAATCCTTGTGTTGCGTTTCATACAGCTCAGTGGAATGATGCAAATGGAAAAAAAATAGCAATAGGGATCGGAAGAGGGATTGCCATTTTTTCATCCACATAATTTCACTGCACTTACTAATTCATGTGTGCAAAACTGTTTACAGTTTTGGGATATGCGTGAGATTACGTGCAACATAAATCGGTCATAAATCCGTTTTTAATGAAGTGCCCCTTTTAAAGGATGAAGAGGATTGTGTGGACGTTATTGAACTGCTGTGGTTTCTGTTGAGCTGTCATTTTCAACCGATTGC
>OMKL01071179.1:4020-28458 GCA_900302295.1 Parasudis fraserbrunneri | reverse complement strand
CTCAGTGTGCAGCCTCTTGGCGCTTGTTATGGGGAATCTTTGAGGCTTCCTGTGGAGACTTATCTTAAGAAGTTTGGCTTGTTGTCGGGCCTTTACAGCCTGCGCCAGCGTCTCCTGTCATCTCAAGATCACTCGTTATTTTCTCCATCATCATCTCTGGGTTCCGCTTCTTCTGTTGTTTTTCTTTCTTTCTTTAAAACTGCTTTTCACCCTCCCCCCTTTTTCCCTTTTTTTTTTTCTCTCTCCCCATTTTGGCCCACGCTGCCTCCCTCATTTTGGAGATGGATTCCATTTTTGTCCCCCTTTCCTCATCTTCCAATTTTTGTTTTGATCAAGCCATCCCTGCAGCCTTATTTCCTCTCTCTCTATCCATCAGAAGCCTGTTTGCTCCTGAATGCTTTCTCTCTCTGCTTTTTCTGTCACTCGTTCCTCACGTCTGGTCAATCTATCTCTCAGCGTGCTTCCTTCCTGCCATCCTTCCTTCCTCTCTCGCTCTTTCACATTTTCCCCTCTTGTTCTGCTAAATCCCCCTGTTTGTACACCCGCCCTCTTCCTCTCTTGCTCTCTTGTCACCTCATAATTCTCCTCTCATCTTCTTCACCTCATCAGTTCATCTCCACCTCCAAGTAACAGAGGCCCCCCTTTTCCTCACTACCGTATATTTCTCGTCCTGTTTCTGTCCCTCTGTCTTGATGTCTCCACTGCTATCTCAGCTCTCTGAGGGCTTTGATTGAGTGATTGATTGAGATTCTTTATTAACAAAACAATATACTTCAACATACACCGGTACAGTTTACACAGTACAGAACAGTTCAGTATGAGGTCTGCTAATCGGATAAAAACCCAAATAAGTCTTTCAACTTGTTTAAATTGGGGTCCTTGGTACTCAATTCATGGTGAATTGAAGGTCTTTATCTCAAGGTCAAGGTCTTTATCTCAGCTGGTGATTATAAATATTCATCAAATGAACCACCTTCAGGGTGCACAGTTTGTACATGGGTCCTTAAACAAAACACTTCCTCCTTTTTTCCCATGATCTTGATTTGTCTCATTTAAAGGAGCAGTTCACCCAAAATTCCAAAAAACATATTTTCCCCCTTACCCGGAGTGCTATCTATCAATCCAGATAGTTTCAGTGTGATTTGCCTATTTTTGGTTATATCTGCTGTGGAGATAGCTGCTGTAGAGATATCTGCTGTAGAGATATCTGCTGTAGAGATATCTGCCGTTACTCCAGTACAATGGAGTTGGCTCTCGGTTTGTGGTGCTCAAAGCGCCAAAGAAATACATTTGAAAAACTCAAAAGCAATGTCTCTCTTTCCAGAAATTATGACCTGGTTACTCAAGATAATCCACAGACCTTGTTGTGAGCAGTTTCATGTAGGAACTATTTTCTATCGAACTACACCCCCCATAATAATGAATCGGGGTGTACAATTTCATAATTACTGCACATGAAAGTTACAATCACTCCGACTCCTTAAATCTCGTACATCCGCATCTCAGTTTAGAACTGAATATAAAGGCTCCATGGCATTCACTTCACACACATTTTGGGTGTAAAAAACTACAGTGCCTTCTTACATCAGTCTAGTTAGAGATTGCTACATGTTCTCTTTTCTCACCTTCTTGTCCTTGTCTTTTTTTCTCTCTCTTAGCATTGTCTTGTTGCTACCGAACTTCTGCAAATGTTTTGTTTGTGTGTGTGTGTGTATTTGTGTGCATGCACGATGGTTTGTGCATCTGGAGGTGTTTTGGTTGTGTTGTCCTTACTCTGGATGTTGTTGTCTGTATGCAATTGTCTGTCATCATGTGGGATTCGCACTTGCTGAACCCCTCAAGGGCTTTTAAAAAAAAAAAAAGAAAGAAAAAAAGCCTGGACCAGATGGCGTGTGTCGGCCACATCCTCCCCTCTCCCACAGCTCCTTTCTGTTCGTCTCATACACCTACCTGTCCTCCCCCTACTCCTCGTTCCCTCCTGCCTTCCTCCAACATTCTGTCTGGAAGGTAACAAGAGTCACAGTCTGTTCCTAGACTTTTCTCTGGTGCTGTCAGAGTGGGTTTCTGCTGGTTTTCCAGGTTATTGCGTTATGCGGATGCACAAGTGCACTCGATTGAATTCAAAGGGTTTGATTTAAGATAAAATGTGTCCTCGTAGGAATTCTTGTCATACGGCGGTTGCCAATTATTTTATTGGTCTCAAAGTTTTCAGTTTCAAAATGTGAATATAAGAAAAGATGTGGTAGACTTCCTGAGATAGAAACTCTGAATGGCATACAATACCATGCTATAAAAACACTGCAAAGCATGTCTTTGATGAGGCCATCAATAATGCTTAAAAAGGCTATTGAAAATTACCCTCTCCTCTCCTCTCCTCTCCTCTCCCCTCAACCATACCACGCCAAAGCATGAGACCCAACATCTTCCTTGCTATGGGGGATGACTCCGCCCAGTACAGGAGATGGTACTATGAGCTTGTGGTGGACCATATCGAGACGTTCCTCACAGCCGAGCCCACCCACCTGCGTGTTGGCTGGGCCTGCACAGAGGGCTACCGGCCGTGGCTGGCTGGAGGAGAGGGTTGGGGAGCTAATGGCGTGGGAGATGACCTCTACTCCTACGGCTTTGATGGGCTTCACCTCTGGTCAGGTGAGGAGCAGATGAAATAGACTGAGTGATGCAAGTTGTATGGTTATTTTACATGGAATGTTCTGCTGGGTATTAGCTGGGGCTGAAGAGGAATTATTTAAATTGCCCTCTACACTCTCACTCTGTCTTGCAACAGGTTCAATGAGAAGATACATGAAAGTTGAAATAGGTATGCAACAGCATACAGTAGCATGAGTCAAGACGATTCAAACACAAATTCAGGCTTAAACTTGGCAGCAGTGGCTCAGGAGGTAGAGCGGTGGTCTGGTAATCTGAAGGTTGGAGTCCAGCTCCTCTCGATTTCATGTCAAAGTGTCCTTGAGCAAGACACTTAACTCCCTAACTGCTCCCGACGAGCTGGTTGGCGCCTTGCATGGCAGCCTTCGCGGTCGGTGTGTTTATGTGAATGAATGGGTGAATGTGAGGCATAAGTTATAAAGTGCTTTGGGTAGTCGGAAGGCTATATGAATGTAATCCATTTACCATTTCCATTTATTACCTGTTATAAAGCTGGCATAGCCTCTAGGGTGTACCTCTGACTTAGAGCTTAATTCAGGGCACAATTATACACTGTTTTTGTGCATTTAATGTAGACACATGCATTCCAGTCTGTACTGACTTGTACTGACTGGCTATATAAAAAGGAAGTTTCATGCCCAGTTTTTGCATTATCCCTTGCAATCAATCATCTTAAGAAGTTTGGCTTGTTGTCGGGCCTTTACAGCCTGCGCCAGCGTCTCCTGTCATCTCAAGATCACTCGTTATTTTCTCCATCATCATCTCTGGGTTCTGCTTCTTCTATTGTTTTTCTTTCTTTCTCTAAAACTGCTTTTCACCCCTCCCCATCCTGATACAATATGGTTTTCTGCAGTTGGTGATTAAAAAATATTAATTATAATGTTATTATTTTATTATTAATATTATAATTATATTATTAATTATTAAACTATTATTAAACTATTAATTATTAACTATACTATTAATATTATACTATTACTAGTACTACTATTACTATTATACAATTATTAATTAATCATTTACAGCATTCATTCTCTGAGAATATCTTTCATATCCAAGCAAAATTGGTATTGTGACTGAAATATCCCAAATCGATATTGATTTAAAAATATCATCGAATCGGGACCTTGCGAATTGGAATCAAATCGATTGGGGAAGTCAGTGGCCATACCCAGCCCCACTCTCCTTGGACGCTCTGCACAGTAAATGCTGCATGTACTGTAAGAACCAGCATTTTGCCTTAAAGGACCAGTGTGCACTCTTTAGCAGCATCTAGTGGTGAGGTTGCAGATGGCAACCAACTGCTCTCATTTTCGTTGGAATACTATGTTGAGTCAGGTAATCATGAGTATATAATTCCAATCGTGTATTCTGTCTGTTGTTTTGACCATTGATTTCGTAACATTGCTGTTTCTAGTTGCTCAGCTACTAACAAAACGGCGCGCTCCATGGAAAGGACCCGCTCCTATGTAGATATGAAGGGCTCATTCTAAGCTAATGAAAGCACAACGATTCTTAGTTTTAGGTGATTATACACTAATGAAAACATAATTATAAATATTATATTCCATTTATGCCAATAGATCCCTCTAAATAATACACACTGGTCCTTTAAGGGAAGTACCACTAAATTTAAGGAAACACATACTGTATGATTCCTAGTTGTGAATGGTTACTAATACAAAACAAACTTGTCCAAAGGCATTGGGATAACATGTGAGCGCAGAAATTGTGGGGTGTTGTCCATTTAATTCAATGTCTGTGGTCATATAGACCATAAACAGTCCCTTCCTCCTGTGTTGTACCTCAGGCTGTGTGGGCCGCAGAGTGAGCTCTCCCTTCCCCCACCTGCTGAGAGAGGAAGACGTGGTCAGCTGCTGCCTTGACCTCACTGCCCCCTGCATCTCATTCAGGGTTAACGGCCTGCCCGTCCAGGGGATGCTGGAGAACTTTAACACCGACGGAGTCCTTTACCCTGTGGTCAGCTTCTCCGCAGGGGTCAAGTCAGTATTGATGATGCTTTTTTTATTTTTATTTTTTTTATTTTTATTACTTTACTATTGGCTGCCCTCTACTTTTTCTGTACTTCCAATATTCTATATTCAAAGTGCATACAGTCTGTATGCAAAATACATCCATGTATAAAGCAGATTATCACAGATCATTTGTAGCAGCAGTTGACTCAAGTGTGGTGCACCTTCATGTACGTAGCTCTACTAGGGGTGTGATGATTCACAGACTCGACCTGATGCACCGGGCTTGATGTTTAAGATTCGGCTACATCGGTTCCCACGGCTTGTATGAGCAAAAGTTGAGTGGAAATCGCAGTGAAATAGAATGCGGCCTTCATGTACGCCCGGTTCAACATGCGTGTCTCTTTTTTGCATCTAGTAATGCCCTTCGCTGCTCCTTTTCACATTGCGTGTTTCTCTCTCCCTCCTGTCTCTGCCTGCAAGTCCTGTCCCCTGCCCCTCGCTCAGAGAAAACAAACGTTCCCACCCTCCTTTCTGTACTCTCCCCAGTATTTCATCAAGGATGTTTTATCAGTGGAGAGCAAATAACTGTACACAACACACCGAACACCTAAAAATCCCAAGTGTGGACTCTCTCGCAAAATAAAGCACATGGATACTTTGCTTTGGGACTTTGGGACTTATCGGCCTGTAAAGCGGAAGCAACACAAGCACAGCCAAAGAGATTAGAAAGAAGAGTAACTTGCAAGCACACACACACACACACACACACACACATAGAAGCATGGACTCGCTGTGGGAGAGTGTCTGCTTCCCTCATGAATAGATGCGAAGCACTTCTGACTGGCAATGTCACTAACTCACTCAGTCACTCACTCACTCACGGTTGGCCACTCTGCCCCTAGTGATGGCTTAGAGGCAATGCGCTTTGTGTATGACCAGTTGGGTTCGCATCGATGACACTGTTGACGTTTCCAAAAAAAAAAAGAATAGTCTTTTCAGTACAGAGCTTTAGTATTCTTTACTTTTTGATGGTTGAGTAGGCATTTTTTGGATACCCCCTCTGTAATCTTTTTCCATGACAGACAAACACATAAGAAAGACAGTATGACAATGCAATGACTTGGCTATTGCACAGACAAGCCAAACCAGTGGAAGGAAGGAGGGGGAGGGTTACACTGTTAAATTATTTTATGCACGTGTTTCCATAGGGACACGTGCATGCACATGATCTCACATCCATACACCCATGCTTTGCTCCAACACATAAATATACTTTTATTTTAAATAAACATTGCTTTACAGGAACAGACATTATGGAGTAGACCAGAAGTGAATATTGTGAGTCCAACAATGAACATGTTATATTACAAAGAGAAGAGGGCAAGATGTTGTGAGTCCATTGTGTCCCATAAGCTATACCCTCCCCTGTCCAGTTATAACAGAGATGATGCAGCTTCTTCCATGCTTATAAGGTTCAGAAAGTCCTCCATCCATTTATTTAAGTTAAAAGAGTTGGCTTCTCTAACTTTCCAATTCATAAGAATTATGCGTTTTGTTATAAGGCATGCCAATGCTAAGATTTTTTTGTGCCGATGTACAATGAATGCCATTGGGCTGGATGTCCAGCAAGCATGAAGCTGAACACAGAGCTACATCCATGTTCAAGATCTTTGAAAGTGTGTCTCTGTCTCTATCCAGAGGGATGGACAGAGCCATAGAGAGTGCACAAGGGTGCCCACCTCCCCACAACCATGCCAGCATACACCTGCAAGGGTTTGATCCATCTTTTCTAGTCTAGAGGGGGTGATGAAATGCTCTGTGCAGTATTTTCAATTATATTACCCTAAATCTTACACATTTGGACAGTGATACTAAGTACCTCCGAATTCTATTCCACTTAAGTGGATGTTGTTGCTTCTGAGACTGGTTCATGGTAGAGTGCTCTAAACCATTTCATACAGACGGGACCAAGTCTAAATTTTGATAAAATATTAAATAAATATGGCCATTCTGTCCTGTCAAAGGCTTTCTCGGCATCCAGCGATATTGCAATCGCTGGATGCCAGAGAGAGCTAGCACTAAACATGACCTGAAATGGTTTTCTCGTGTAGCTGACTGACGCCCACCTGGTTCAGATTCCCTAGAGATGGAATAACTTTCTCCAGACGGAGAGCAAGGACTTTTTCAAACACTAAATAATCGTTGTTTAGGAGACTTAAAGGTCGAAAATTGCTCATTAACTATCATTTCTATCAACTTAACCAACAATGGAGACAACACATCCAGGAAACATTTTTAAAAAATTGATAGGGAAACCGTGAAACAGATGAAAGAGATTTATTTATTTTATTTATTTAATTTCCAACTCAGTTACATTTAATACAGGAAGTGGGACATTCTTCAAGAAATGATCCAAGCTATGATATGTATTTTTTTGGTATCACTTCATTAATCTTAAAATCACCAGATGTCGACCGTCTTTCAGGTTTTACTGAGTAAGCTCAGCATGGTTACTTTCAGGAAATGGATTTATACTTCACTCCCAAAAATGGCAATACAAGGTGTGACTTCAGTGACGTTCGCTACAACCAAAACAATCATGGAAGCGGACAATTTAAACCCCCCTTGCGGACAATGTGCCTTTCAAGTGTAGGTAGATAAGCCGTTTACTGTTGTGTTCATCACAAATGATGTAACGTCGAACCAAGTTAGATGCTGCATGTTGCTGCTGTTGACACTAAAATGCTACATGATTTTTTTTTCCATGACAAGGGGTGGGACAAAAACATAACATCCCTACTGCACAGTAGGAGCCGATTTTTTGACCGACAGGATGAGCCTACTTAACAGTAAGTTCTAAAATCAGAGTGTGGGTAGAAGGGTTAGTAGCTTCTGATTGTATAGGCACTGAGGGATTTCAGGCACAGCCACTGTCTTTTCAGCAGAGGCTCAGTAGTCCTAACTTTGTTGAGTAGGCATTTTTCTGGGTTCCCCTTCACTAAACAGATTTATGTTAAACTCTTATATTTTTCTTATGGAACAAAATTGTTCAAACTACTGCAAATGGCTTAGTAGCATCTATACCTTTTCCCTCATTGAGAATGCAAGGATCTATGAGTATGCAAATTGGCAACCATACATTTACCAGGAATTCCAAGTCTGCTTCAATTCAAGACATGCGAATACCTACTCATTTTGCATATGCTGAAGTGAAATGTGTCAAGTTACTATATTTTGTTAGATCACAGCACACTCCCATGGAATAAGGCACACTATATTCCCAGTCTACCATTAAATTTTTTTTTGAGTGCATCTAAAATGGATTTCGAGTAACTTAACTTTAGAAGTGACCTACTCCGAAATTACTTCACTGTACTCTGCCTATTGAAACCCCTATGCACTGTAATGTGCAAGTACATTTCAGTTTACCCTTGTTAAAATGATGCAACCAAGTTAGATGCAAGTTTATTATAGTCAACTTACCACCAAGGTGTGAAAAGTTAACTGAATGTACTTACAAAACAAATACAGAAAATGTAGTCTGTCAATTTGGTCACCACACAAGCATGAGTGCACTTGTTTGATATTGGGATGGCTATACAACTGTCAATTGCCTTCAGAAAGTTGTAGATTACACAATACCCATTCTGAACTTCTTAAGTTCAGCCCATAGAAAACAAATTTTAAACAATGCAAACTCAACCCACTCTGGAAACTCAAGTAAAAACAAATACCCTGGTTAGATGCTGCAGATTGCTACTGTTGACAAAATGCCTGAACCACTGGCTAGATCAAAAATTGCATTATTCAAATTAAGTGTCCCATGTAGAACCAAAGTCTATAACAATTATATAGTAAACCCAGTCAAGCATTGTACCAAGCAATAGCCACAATTGAGAGCACAGGCAAGGATATAAGTAAAATGTTTTATTCATTTGAAAACTCTGCAACCTCTGGTTGTAGCATCTTCACCTGATGGAGAAAGCAAGGAGGATCAGCATGGTTACAAGTCAAGACAGTGAACATTCAGTATTGCATAGGCCATAAGAACCAACCCTACTTTTGAGCCGCCTTAGTCTCTCCCCCCAGGTGGCATGTTGGAAGAGTCCAGGCTTCTTCTGGGGTTCCTCATTATCCTGGCCTCTTAGGGGGATTGTAAGTTTGGACTTCTGGATGGGATGGAGGAGCATCATGTCGCTCATAGTGTGCAGTCTTCCAGTAGTTGTTACCGTGGTTTTGATCAGACTCATAGTGTGTGATGACACCAGGAGGAAGCTGCCCTGTCAGCAAGAGAAACTGCTGGTTGCCATAAATCGGTGGCATTGGCCGGGGGACCCGGCGCCACACCGCCGGCTCAGGTTGACTGATGGCCTCTTCCTCAGGCCTCAGGTTAGCCGTTTCCCCCTCTCCTCTACTATACACGGGGCATAGAGGTCCACCGCATGTACGTGGTGGACGGTGACCTTGTTCCACAGATTCTGTCTCATCATGCGAGTGCTCAAAGGAAGACTCAAAATTGGTCAGTTCACCTGGCTGCCACTGTGGAGGCGGGGGAGGAGGGGGAGGAATTGGAATAAACACGTTTGGGGTAGGCAATTCTGGGATAATTGCCATAGGAAGAGGTTGTGGTCTAGGCAGTAGAGGCAGGAAACCTTGCTCCTCAGTTTCCCTGTCATCACTTCCATGTTCAAAAGCAGCCCTAAACTTGGTCAGGTCACCTGGCTGTGGTGGAGGTGGAAACCAGACTGGAGCATTTATATGAGAAGTTTCCCTTCCACCTCCAGGACCCCAACCAGAGGCAGCAATGCTTAGAGAAGCCACATCAGAGGAGCGTGGAGCAGAACCCATAAAATTGGAGTTGTAGCTTGTCTGATAACCCTCAGATCCAGTATCAGAATCAGCAGGCGGCAATTCATATGATTGAGCAGGCTGATTTTGCTTATTTTGTGTCCAACCTAAGGAGAACAGTGCTAGCTGTAAGTAAACAACATATCTGGGTCCATATTGATGAGGCACATAAATGTAGTGGTATATATATTCTATGTCTTTTAGTTGTGCTGTATATTACCTTTAGCAGGAAAGCAGAGTGTATTCTGGCTCACTAGTACAATAAGGAGGCACCTATTGGAAGAACAAATATTGAGTCAAGCTCATTAATATTTAAAAACATTAAAATTATTATAAATAAAAGCTAAGAAAACAGTTAAACATAAAAAACCAATGCTTACCATGAGAGGATCAAAGCCGTCATTGTGCCGATTGCACCAGTGAGCCTTAACTGCAGCAGACTCCAAAGAGTCAGTTAAATATGAAACAGGAAGTAGTCTGTGACCAATCCAAGTCTGATTAGGTAATGATGCACAGCTGGTAGTCACTGACAGTATTGACTGGAAAAGTCAACGTGTTAACCAATCAATACCTTCTATTGTTCACTTAATTTCACTGATTTGAAAACAGAGAATGTGAAGGTGACATTTGAATTGTAAAGAACTGACATTTAGAAGACGAGTTATTCATATAATATTACTCAACAAACATTCAAGAAATTTAGAGTTTAGAGTTTTAAATGTGTATTTAAAGCTCTAATTCCAAAACACATTTGGACCATTAGCTTTCCCTCTGCAATCAAATCATGTCAGGGGAAAAGCTGGCTCACCAAAATAAATAAATAAACAAACAAACAAATAAATAAATAAATAAATGTATAGGCTAACATTTGAACATTGAAAACAAATGCATTGCAAACAGATCTTGTGTGTGATTAAGGGAGTACATTTGATGCATTTGTAAAGGAAATGTTATTGTTTCATGCCAGCAGTTAATCCCATTTACTCTTATAACACACTAGAGCTATTGCTCATCAATTTCATATGACTTTCTTAAATCTGTGGAACAGTGCGTTTTTTGCTAAGAAATCTAATTTTAATTATTTATTTTCCAGCACCTCTTTCTTCCTGTATATTGAACATGCTGTTTTTGGTGGGTGTGGCACACACCCAATTTTTTATTAATTATTTCCTTCCTTGCCTGGCCACCCCACCCACAAAAGTAAAACACTTTTACAAACTGGGCAGTACATTAGGTAAGCAATGTGCCTGGCTCCAAAAAGCACAGCTAATTGATTAATCAAAGCTAATTCATTGCTTGTGTCTACCTTGAGACATCACCAAGGGCAATTCTGAACACCTTGTTAATCTGAAAAGCAACCAAGTGGCAAGGAGTGCATGTCAGTTTCCCCCAGCACCTAAATAACCATTCAGACTGCAAAATCCATACACACCAGGCAAAATCCATACACACCAGGCAAAATCCATACACACCAGGCAAAATCCATACACACCAGGCAAAATCCATACACACCAGGCAAAATCCATACACACCAGGCAAAATCCATACACACCAGGCAAAATCCATACACACTAGGCAAAATCCATACACACTAGGCAAAATCCATACACACTAGGCAAAATCCATATACACTAGGCAAAATCCATACACACAAGGTAAAATCCATATACACCAAGCAAAATCCATATACACTAGGCAAAATCCATATACACTAGGTAAAATCCATATACATTAGGTAACATCCATATACACTAGGTAAAATCCATATACACTTGGTAAAATCCATACACACTAGGCAAAATCCATACACATTAGGTAAAATCCATCAATCAATCAGCCCAACAATAGTTGTATTTTAATCTCCAGTAATCTCAAAATTATCATTATGAAGGTCAATGAGGGATCTCCTTCCTGTTTCCTGTGTGTTGTTGTTGGCCACCAAAACCTCAGTCTGGATCTGTTGTCATTTGTCTATATTCTTGAAGGCTTTTTTCATCAAATGTACAGTTTGACTAGTTGTTGAGTGCTTTTGAACAAACCAGGAGTGGTGGATGATGTTTATATTCAGAGATGTTTATGGATTCCCTGAGCCCTACACCATTTTGTGGAGAGCTGAAGCCTTTGACCTGGGTTGCTGCTACTGCTGACTACAATATATTTTCTAATTTAAGAACTGCTTTTGTACACTCTTTTGTGGTTTTGACACTTAGTGATATGCCACCAAAGACAAACCCAGAGGAAGAGTTGGTGACCATGTCAACAGCAGAAGAGTTCTGTGTGGAGATCATCTCAGATGGAGCGCACAAGAGAGTGGATGGTGCACTTAAGGATATACGTACAAGGCCTCAGAACAAGCCTGGAGTTTGGAAGATTGAAAAACATGGATAAAGTCCCAAGTGGTGTCACAAGTGCAACCAGTCCTGTGCATGTACAAGTGGACTTACTTGCCAGCCAGTCCCTAGCCATATACAGTCGGGAATAACTCCATAGAGAAATCTTCAGGTGCAGAGATTGAAAGCACCATGAAACGTAGATGCAATCAGTTAAGGTCTCCGGGTGTGTGAGGTTATGAATTTATTCTTGAAAATCAGTTTGATCAGTTTTATGCTGTTTTATTCTTCGTCGCACTCAAGGATGGCGGGTAAGGGTAAGGCTCCAATCGATACAGCTCCCTGTCAGTATGACACAGGTGCATTGATTATTCATGGCATGTGACAGTGCTTTTGTTTTTCAAAATATACTGATTAGAGCCAGGTTGATACCACATACAAGTGCTTTGGGACTATTTTGAAGAGCAGGAGCACTATCATTTGCCAGAAATAATAACATCTAAGAACATACAGAATGTTTTCAGTTCAAGACAAAAAGGTTTCAATACCAAAACTAGAGTTTTGCACAGCTGGTGAACAACAAGCTAAAATACTTGGATTAGTCCTTGATAGTTGTCTGTCATGGACTGAGCACATTTGACAGTATAGTTAAAAAATGGGTAAAGGTATTTCTATCACAAGAAAATGTTCTTCCTATGTACCATGACATATCTTAAAGGACTTTTTAACCCAGGCCCTATTTAAACATTGTCTGGCATGATGTTGTCTAGTACAGGCCATCATTTCACTGATCGTTTTAGTCTTGAGAAACATAGCATTGTTGCTCCATCCTCTTACCAGGCTCCAGTCCTATCCAATGGGGCAAGAGTTTTAGCTATCAAAAACCACGGTACATGTCCTTTTCCAAAACGGGAAGCTCACAGTATAATCAGATGTGTCTCCATATGGCCCGACTGAGGAAATGGTTGCAAAACGTGTGCCGTGTAAAACATTGTGATGAGTTCCACAGGTCTTGTGCTATCTAAATTGGCCAGTTACATGAAACTCCTTAAAGTGATGGTTCACAGGCACCTTGTGTGAGATCAATGTCATGATGAATGTTTCACATCTATGACACTTCGTGTCCTTGTTTTCTTTACATGGACGTTACTGTGTGTATGGATGGACTATTTAAAAGCCTCAGTAGGTTGCCCGCGTAAGGACTGGCACTCAGTTTTTTTGTTAACTGTCAACACATGAGATTTCAAATAAGACATTATCACAATCATTTAAATGTGAAGAAGGCTGTTAGAATGTACATCTTTCTCTTCATCTCCCATAACTCTAATTGGAACCAGTGGTAAAACTATAGTATTATTAAAATGGAAATGTCTGCATTATTGAATTGCATTGTATTGAATAACGTTGTATCGTATTGCATTGAGACAGGACTGAATCGAATCGTATTGATCTGTCGTCTGCTTAAAATGTATCTAGATGCATCACAACATTGATGGCGTATCGAGATGCGCATCAGATCAATCTCGGAGAGTGAGATGCACACCCCTAAGTTCTACCTTAACTCATACCATGTCTTTGTTTGTCATAAGCTCACTCTCAGCTGACTGACAGTGTTGTTTCTTCTGAATGTCTTCCCTGTCCTACCTGTCCGAACCCCCAGGGTTCGCTTCCTGTTTGGAGGGAGGCACGGAGAGCTCCGCTTCCTGCCCCCGCCTGGCTTCACTGCCTGTTTCGAGGCTCTGCTTCCCAACGTCAAGCTGAAGGTGGAGCCCTGTCAGAGATACACCCTGAAACACGTGGATGGGAAACTTGAGCTCATAGGTGCCTCTGTGCCCCTCCAAACAGTCACCTTCACTCCCATACCTGTCGACATCAGCAAGGTGCAGTCCAAGCTGACAGACCTTTTTTTCTTTTATAGAAAGTAAATTGTTCAATTAGTCATAATAATGTAATGATTATTTAAAATACTTTTATGTTGAATTTATCTGAAATGAAATCCAATATTTTAATATTGAATCGTAATTGCTCCTTATCCGTATAGCCAAATGCAGACCGTGTTGTCAACACCACACCTAGTTCTCTAGCAGCTGAAGAGCGATTGATTGTGTTTTAACCAATGTGCCTCCATAGGTGGTGTTGCCCCCACAACTGGAGCATATCAGAGAGAGACTGGCTGAGAATCTCCACGAACTCTGGGTCATGGACAAGATCGATCTGGGTTGGACGTATGGACCTGTAAGCACAGAGCAAGAATTCTAATCTTCACGATGAACTCCTGGCGACCTTACTTTAAAATTGTATTACTGATCTTCTGTATGAACACTGGAAAGAATACTGAGCTTAGCAAGTGATTTCGTTTCTTAACTTTAGAGTAATCAAGCATATTGTTAAAGATTTTAAGTTGTATAATTTGGATAAATGTCCAAATTGTTTAAAAGAAATGTCACGATTTTCTTGATATAATGAATGTTTCTTGATTCTAGGCCATTTTTTCTTGTTTTATGATTGTTTCTTGAAACAAGTGATACTGTTAAACAAATGTGAAACAAATGACATCTCTTGAAACTCCCAAAAATGTCTGCCAGTGCAGCAGGAAAATTTATCTTCCCAAATAAGTTTGAGAAGACTTTAATGCAAAATAAAATCACCCACTGAGGTGGTCCAGTTCCGTTTGGGCTGCGGTCAGCATGAAAGACTTCGTTGTTCTGTTGTACAGGTGAGAGATGAAGTTAAGAGGCAGGATCCATGTATGATGGAGTTCTCCAAGCTGACAGAACAGGAGAGGAACCACAAACTCCACATGTCCCAGGACACACTGAGGTGAGCTCCATCACCTCCATCACCCAGGCCGGTTTCATGGACATGGATGAAACCTACATTCATTTAATTTGATCAATTTCTTTATTTTAATAGAATAGAATAGAATTAAATTTCTTTATTGTCATTGCACTAGTAAATACAATGAAATTCAGGCGCACTGCCTGAGCAGAGCTCAACATTCAAAATAAATACTAAGATAAAAAAGAGACATGTTTATAACAATACAAAAGTGAGAAGAATAAGACAAATATATACAATCTATACACTCATGTGTGCACTCATGTGCACACACTGTGACACACATACACACCCAATACACACAGATTCACACACACATTCACATTATGCCTGCGTATGCACCCTCATGTATTCTACTTGAACAGTATTTTTAGTAATATTGCACATAATAATCACAGTAATAGCACAGAATGAGTCAGTATTACACATATAAATATCAAGTAATGCACAGAGTGGGTATCAGTGTTTCACTGAGGTAGCTCAGTGTTCAGTATAAATATTGTCTATGGGGAGTGTAGTTTCAGTGCAGAGTTTAGTGTAGTGATGGCTTTGGGGTAGAAACTGTTAGTCAGTCTTGTCGTGTGCGCTCTGATGGAGCTGTAGCTCTTTCCTGAGGGCAGGGGGAAAAACAAGTGATGGGCGGGGTGAGATGAGTCCTTTAAGATGCAGGATGTCTTCTGCAGGCAATGGGAGCTGTAGATGTCTTCCAGGGCAGGAAGATGTGTGTTGGTGATCCTCTGGGCTGTCTTGATGACTCTGCAGAGCCTTCTTGTCAGCCGCAGAACCGTTGCCATACCACAGTAGGATCCCATGTGTCAAGACACTCAACGGAGCAGTGATAGAAGGATACTAGCAGCTGCTGTGGCAGGTTGACTTTCCTGAGTGTTCTCAGGAAGTAAAGCCATTTTATTAATTTCATTGATTGACTGATTGATTGATTTGGGGGTTTAAATATATGTCCAATACTACAAGACGCAGGTTAACCCTAGACCAAGAATCTAAGCCTCGGACCTAGCCCAATCAGTAGGCCTATCTGTGAAACTGGCTGTTGAATTTAGGTGTTTTACACACAGACAGACAGACAGAAACTATGAGCAAAGTTTTCCATGGCTAATAATGACATTGTCTGTTTAATTTTATTCACTGAAGGACTCTCCTTGCTCTTGGTTTCCATATTGGAATGGCCGATGACCATGCGGACGAGGGAGTGAGATACACAAGGCTGTCTACCAAGTATGTAACATTGCAGACACGTTTCAGTTGACCATGACCATTGACCATGGTTAGATACATTGATTTTAGCCTTTGTTAATATCCCGTTAAGATACTTTCTGAAAACAGAACATGTCCATCTGACCAGGTCATTCATAATAACTGACGGCATAACCTAGAATTTGACTAGATTTTTAATAGATCCTCCAGGCAACTTTGAAACATGTATTGCATACCAGCCCTGAACACAGACACAGCAGTGGCTCTCTCATCACCTCTCCATAGATATGAGCTGGCCAGTGGCTACAGACCTGCCCCAGTGGACATGAGCCATGTGGTCCTCAGCCCAGGCCTGGAGGTAGTGGTGGACCTTCTGGCTGAGAATGACCACAACGTGTGGGCCAGGGAGCGCATACGGCTGGGGTGGACCTATGGTATTCAACAGGTATGGCCTGTACTCTGCGCATACCACAGACTGGATCCTGGAGTGATTGCACCGGGAAGTTTGTGTCCAAAATTGGTGTATTGCCACTTGGTGTAACTTATTTATTTATTTTTGAGAATAGGCAGACCTGTACGCCAGCTTTGAATTTTTTCCAAATAGTACTGTGTCTATAGGTAGGAAAGAGGAAACAGAGACGTGTTAAGAGATTAGCATGAGCTGAATTCAATACAATACCATGCAATACATGAACAGTTTCCCAGACAAAACACACTGGTCCACTTAATGACCAGTGTAGCACCTCAGTAATCATCCTATAATTCAGTCGATGAGGCTGCTGATTCGGACACTCTGTTTCTGCTGTTTTCAGGATGTGAAGGCCAAGCGCAGCCCCCACTTAGTGCCTTACAGTCTTCTGGATGAGAGGAGCAGGATGTCGGGCAGGGATGTTGTCAGAGAGGCTGTAGGCACACTGCTGGCCTACGGATACAGTCTGGAGCCCCTCGACCAGGACCGAGGTAAGTCATATAGAGTCCATTCCTCTTCGCTGCTCTTCTCATCTATACATCGCTTTTCAGTACACTTAGATTTATTTACATAAGGAAAAGTTAAGGCAAACCTGTGGTAATGGATCAAAGTGGTATCAATAAAGTTGCAGTCCTACACCTTTAATGAAATTACATGAATTGAATTGACATTGCACGAGTTGCTTCATATTTACATTAGTTTGAAATAAAAAATTAATTGCACCCTGCAGTAATCACCAACATGCCATTACATAGATTCATTCCGTTTACTGAGTTTTTTTTAATTTTTTTTAATTTTAATTAAAAGTTAAATGACACAATTCAGTCTTTCATTTATCAAGTTTCCATGATGTTATGTCTTTGGGCTTATAGCTGTGACTCCAGACCCATGCCTCGCCTCTGCCGAGAAGTTCCGGGTGTTCCGAGCAGATAAGTTGTACGCTGTGACCCGGGGGAGGTGGTACTTTGAATTTGAGGCTGTGACGGCGGGGGACATGAGGGTGGGCTGGGCCCGTCCCGGCTGTGTCCCGGATGCAGAGCTGGGCTCAGACGACCAGGCGTATGTGTTTGATGGAGCTAAGGTGAGACAATCCATTTTCATTGCCCTGTATGAGCTCAAGTGTCCATAGAACTGTACATAATATGATCATATTCATATACATCATTTTGGGGTTAGAATTTAAAGAATGTACTCTCTCAGACATGCGCTCTCTCTCTCTCTCTCTCTGTCTCCCCCTCTCTCTCTCTTTCTCTCTCTGTCTCTCTCTCTCTCTCCCTCTCAGGCCCAGTGGTGTCACCAGGGTGGGGAGCCTCTGGGATGTCCCTGGCAGCGAGGTGATGTGGTTGGCTGTCTGGTGGACATGTCTGAACGCACCATGATGGTCACGCTCAATGGAGAGATGCTGCTCAACGACCTGGGATCCGAGTTGGCTGCCAAGGACTTTGACATCGGGGACGGTATGGAACACATAAACTTTTCAACTGTGGTGGTCATGTTTTCCCGACCCTGTGGTTCGTTGACCTCACACATGTAATAATGTAGCATTTAATAATAATTATGAAAAGAAGAAGAAATGGGATTTATATAGTGCTGTATTGCTTTACAATAAGGGGCGGGGTTAGTGAGACAAACAACATACAGACTTTTTTTTATTTAATCAATGAGAAAGGAGAAAGTATGCCATAGAGAAAACTCAATTTGCACCTACAGTACGTTTTGATTCAAGGGATGTGTCGCTGAACTCAGTCGCCCCTACGTTATGTGCCTCATCAGACTGTGCTGGGTGGAAGAGGAGGTGAGAAAAGACAATATCAAAATCCATTTCTCACACCTTGTAAACGACAACAAGAAAACTAGTATGGACAGCCGAAAGAGAGAATGCCGCTTGTTTCTGTCTCTCCATCAACTAGTTTTGGATCAGGCCTCAGGCTGTTCATTTTGAAGCGTCGCCTGTACGTCACTCCCACAGTACAGGGTGTACGGGGGGGGGAATCGATGTAACACAGACAGAAACACAACTATAGAGCAGAACAGAACAGAACGTAATGGAATCTCTTCTGAGTTGGTTGTCAAAGACACCCATTGCAGCCATGGATCATGAGAGAGGATGGAGGTACAGAGAAATCTCTGCGCTGTCCAACACAAGACCTGTTTAATATCAACAACACAGTTCTCTAGGAGAGATGCTGCTGGTGTCCGGCCTGGTTAGGCGGGGCAGCGGGGGGCCTGGTTAGGTGGGGCAGCAGGGGGCCTGGTTAGGTGGGGCAGCAGGGGGCCTGGTTAGGTGGGGCAGCGGGGGGCCTGGTTAGGTGGGGCAGTGGTGCTCAAAGTTAACTTTTACACTGGTGGCACTGGTTGTACTTTATGTGCTTGTACTTTCTGTGTGTGTATTCACGGCCCTCCACACTGATAGTTGTATTCATTTTGTATTCATTGTTTTTTTCTGCCTTGAGCAGTGGATGACATTACAGGTGAACTCTTTTGGAAAAATAAATATAAATATCTGTCATGAAGGGTCAGTGTTGAACTGGGTGACCATTTCATTCTCCTCCGTTGAGTGATTACTCTCATCTAATCTCTGAAAAGCAGTCGGGAGGGGCTCAGTGTTTTGCGTCATGCATCTGTCCCTACAGGTTTTGTGTTTGTCACTGACGTTGTGCTGCTTCAAACTTTCAAACTTAAGAGTTGCCTACAATGGACTGTTGCTATCTATATCGCTGTTCCCTGTCGAGGGCCCGAGGGTGACCTGTCACGCAGGACAACGGCGCGCGTTTGCTGCATAACGCATGACCCGCTCATTTAAGTATGGACGGGACAGGAGTCATTTTTATAATTTTAACCGGGGTCGGGACAACGTCAGAGCCAGGATTAGAGTCACAGGATTGGGACAAGACGGGAGAATGACTCAACGGGAGGGAACAAGACAGGAGTAATAATTCACTCCTGTGTCAGACTGGAGTTACCTACCTGCTCTCTCCTCCTCTGCATCGTCTTCCATGGCTCTGTTTCCTCGTCATTCTTCTCTCCTTTTCAAATAATCAGCTAGCTATACGCCGTGTAGTTTTGGCACATGAATGAGTTCAGTAGGCCATAGTGTCTTTGATTTAGTTGATTCAGTTAACGTGCTCTGTTTCCTTGACTGTGGATAACTCTTTTTTTTGTTGAGACTATGCAAAGTTACCAGTACTCCAGTCAGGGAGGGGTGGAAGGTGTTTATAGGCTATAGGCATGCCTCACGTTAACTATAATAGAGGGATAAACCAATACCTAGTGCAATATACTAAAATAAAATACATTACATAACTGGGCATCTTTGTTTGAATGAGACATTTGATTTTACCCCCACTCGCAATAATGCAGCCAAGTCAAATATGAACTCGCTCTATGAAAATAAAAGGCAGCATATGCAACCATTTTGTTGTATATGAGTCTTGTCTGTAGGGAAGTGTTGTCTCTGCATGGTCTCTGCATAAAACCTGGAAGAGAGAGATGGGCACAATAGCACAGATAAAGAGCTGATGGAGAACGATTGACGCACGACGGATTGGCAATATGTACTAGTATGGATTAGTAGTATGGATTACAGTTTGTGTAACCAGAGGGTAATAAATAGTCTCTAATGTTAAATGTTACTTAGGAAACAGCCAAGTAACATTTGGGGTGATTTCAATCCTCAATGAGAAAAGCATTGACATGTATATCCATGGCCATAGCTTTGACAGACCTTTTTTTATTGAAATCCTTTTCAGTTATATGGGGTAATTGCGTCAGCCGGTACATTATATAGGATTTGCACTTTACTTTAGGGTCAATCTGATTTCTTCCACTGATCTCCTGTCAATTGTGAGATCAGTCAACACCACAGGGAAGGATATGGTAAGTCGACATGGATCTGGACCATAGATTAGTGATGGAGAAGCAGAAGTCAGGTATACTCTTTTACTCAGTAGATACCCAACCGACACAATGTATTTTTAGATTGTTCGTACATCTACTGTAAACAAACATCAACACACAAGTTTTTGTTAGCCTGTACACAGATATCTTAGGAATGTCGACACAAGCATACTTGGCTGCAACCATAAAATACAAATAATTACTTTTTGTATTACGAAAAGCCATTCTACAGTGGATCACAGATCATATATTAATCACAACTGTGGAAGTAACATTGACATTATTTTAGCAATGACTGATTATAGAATATTCCATTCTTGAGGAAAGTGATCATTGTATTAATTTGATAATGACAATTTATGCATCCTTGATTTTCTTGCTAATACAAATGTATTAAATTGTTTTTATAAATGAATCACCTGAAAAGAAATTAATATTGTTTTTGTTTTTTTAATCAATAATTAAAGTTCCTTATCTGTCTAAGACTATACAATGGTTCTCCTGTCTCCTCTGCTGTCCCAGGACTCCTGCCTGTGGTCAGTGTAGGGGTGAACCAGGTGGGGAGGCTGAACCTGGGACGGCAGGTGGACTCATTGCACTACTTCACCATATGTGGCCTACAGGAGGGCTACCAGCCCTTCGCTGTCAGTATGGCCAGAGACCCGACTCTGTGGATGAGCTGGAGACAGCCTCACTTCACCTCCATACCACCTGATCATTGCAACGTACTGGTGAGTTCGGACCCCAAAGGATCCCTTTTACCATCCTCAAGACTGGGGGAAAGTACAATATCATCATATTGTGTTGTTAATGTCAATGTTAATGGCTTAAGGGGCAGTTCACCCAAAATAAATAAATAAATAAATATTTATTTTCCCCCTAACCCAGAGTAATATCTATCCATCCAGATCGTTTCAGTGTGATTTGCTTAATTTTGGAGATATATGCTGTAGAGATTTCTGCCGTTACTCTAATACAATGGAGCTGAATGGCACGCGGCTTGTGGCGCTCAAAGCACCAAAAAAATACATGTGAAAAACTCAAAAGCAATGTCTCTTTCCAGAAATCATGACCCGTTACTCAAGACAATCCACAGACTTTGTTGTGAGCAGTTTCATGTAGGAACTATTTTCTTCCGAACTACACCCCCATTATAATGAATGGACCTCCTCCACTTTTTTTATTTGACTATACTAGGTCAATGCACCACCAAGTATTCAGAGGAACAGTAAGTGCGCAGGGTTTGGTCCCAGCTTCTATGACTGAAACAAGATAATGGAAAGGTCTTCAACACAACATTCCCCACATTTTCCTCTCAATAGTGTGTGTGGGTCTGCACAAAACATTCATAGCCAACGTTTTCTCAACTCCACATGTCTTTTGTCAGTATCATGAATGTGACATGTACCAGTCACTCCCCTCTATGAGAAGAAAGTGCATTTGTAAAACAAGCTTATTAAAAACACTTTAGAGAACCAGTCCCTGTTTATTGTACGGGTTTATCTATGAATCTGATTCTGAAAAACCGATATGTGCCCGTAATTCAAGGTCACCAGACACAGTGGGACAGCTGACGCTTCACCATGCCTCAGGGTCACCCAGAGGTCGTTTGCACCTCAGAGTGGAGGCAGCGATATGAGCTTTTACCGTCTCAGCCTGCCCATCCAGTGTGCTGCTGTCCTCAGCAGCCCCACAGGGGGCGCTCTGCCGGCCAGCACCAGTGTCTTCCCACCAGGTTGGAATTGCATGACTTCACATCCTTTTAAAAAAAAAATTACAGTACCGTTTTTTTTTTTTTTTAACGCAGTACTATACCTCTGGGGTACATTGAGTTACATATTGCATAAGCTCTGTCCAGCCTTCCTTTGGCCTTGAATTAAAATCCAGGCTATTGATGTGCTAATATCATAACCCTGCTCTGGTTATGTGATGACCCTCTGTTGGTCATATGATGACCCTGTTAGGATTTAGTTGTGGCACGCATTAGTCCTCCAGAGCCTTGCACTAATCTATTCCCTTTTGTCCACACACAGGCAGGAGGGAGCTGGAGGAGTTTGAAGTGGACTCCGACTTTGAGGTGCTGATGAAGTCGGCCCATGGCTACGGCGGCTCCAAAGATGAGCTCAACCACAAGGATCACAGCCATGACAAAGCCTCCAGACTCAAACCACGGTCGGTTCAACAGAAACATTTCCCCTGTCTTAAGTAAAGAAAAAGTAAAACATCCCCCTCACTAGAATGTAATGTTCCGTGTACTGTACCACATAGTGTAGTGAAAAGCTAAACACCACAGTTTCTGTGTACTGTGTGCGCCGTCAGGTTCATGCTAAAGAAGACCAAACCAGGCCTAGTTAGCTGCAACTCATCTGCCCGTCTTCTAGAAGAGGTTGTTCGGTTGGTTGACAAAGATCATTTCATCCAGAGCTCCACAGTAAGTAGAGTTTCATCATCCAGTAGCTTTATGCCCACGCCCTATACTGTGTAATGAAAGAACATGTTAGAATATGTATAGCCTTGCTAAACCCCTTGGATTTAAAGAACATTAGCTTGCCTATTCTGAAAAAAAAGAGCAAAATCATTTTGGCCTGTGTAAGAATGCAAGAAAAGGTATAGATGTGGATTTTAGATATTTAGATTGGTACACATTGCGTTAGGGACAACAAGAAAAAACATTGTCCTCCCTCTTCCAGTACTATTACTCAGTGAGGGTGCTTCCGAACCAAGAGCCTTTCAATGCGTGGGTTGGCTGGGTGACCCCTGACTTCCATCAACATGACCTGATCTTTGACCCAGACAAAGCCCGCACTGTGACTGTCACCCTGGGAGACGAGAGTGGCAAGGTCCAGGAGAGGTCAGTCTGGTACATGGACATTTAGATCACTGTTTGGCACCAGACTTTGACATCCATGCATCTGACAGTCTGATCATTCTGCTCACAACTGGGACATGTAACACATTTGATCTCAGTTATTTAGTTACAATTTATCTCTATTCAGTGATAAAAGATTGAAATTCAATTCAGAGCTTCTTTTGTTGGTACAGAGCACCGTCTCCGATTATTTTAGTGAGTACTTGGTGTCACCGACTTACTTTCATCTGTCTTCATTCTATATTCAGTATCCCCAATTTTGTATGAGCTTGAAGGTGAAATAGAACAAAAGACCTTGCGGCTTTAATTGATTGGTTGCTTTGTTTGCTAGAAAAATGAGCCTGAGTATGCTCTATCTCTCCCTCTGCAGTGTGAAGCGCTGTAACTGCTACATGGTGTGTGCAGGAGAGGCCACAGGCTTGTCTCAGAGCAGGAGGAGCACAGGGCTGGAGATAGGATGTCTGGTTGACACAGCCACTGGCCTGCTAACCTTCACCTCCAGTGGAGTAGAGATGGCTACTTTCTACCAGGTAGACTTTGAGTTCTTACATATCAGCTTTATCATTCATTAAAATCCTTTTTCTTCAACTAATCATCCTCTATATTAAACAGAGATTAAATAATATTGACAGAGCATTTTCTTTCCCATTACTAATCATAGCGAAAGATGTGTCTCCACTCGAATTGCATTACCAAACTGAAATGTTTTCTATTTCACTGTAACCAGGTGGAGCCCAGCACTAGATTGTTCCCTGCCGTTTTCATCAAACCCACCAGCAGCAACATGTTCCAGTTTGAGCTGGGACGCATTAAGGTAACCTGACTTCACGTACCCTGCTGGTCTGATACAGGAGGAGTTCGTTTGACTTTATTCATACAATGTAATACACGTACTAATGAGTTTACTTTTTCCTTTCCCTCCCCCTGAATCATCTGATATAGTGCAATGTTAGATTTTATAGACTAAGTTCGGTCTATCATCTACCTTGTTCCATTGTTTTAGATGCTTGATTGCCTCCTTCTCTAGTGTTGTCGTTCTTGTTTCCCTGTTTGTCCAGAACGTGATGCCCTTGTCTGCGGGTCTGTTCCAAGGCCAGAAGAGGAACGCCACACCCCAGTGCCCTCCCAGGCTGCAGGTCCAGCAGCTCAGCCCGGCCTCCTGGACCCGGGTGCCTGACCATGCCCTGAAGGTGCTGGTGGCCCGGCCAGACGAACGCCACGGCTGGAGGGTTCAGTGCTCCGAGGCCTTGCAGGTCATGACCCTTCACATCCCTGATGAAAACAGGTCAGGAGGAGTAAAAAAAAAAAAAAAAAAAAAAAAGGGTCCAAGGG